>JAPMAG010001065.1:1246-13183 GCA_036584685.1 Rhyacophila sp. Rhy_31_5 | reverse complement strand
TGTCCGCCGCGGCTTCTCTGAGTGGCGCGCATTCGAAATGTACAATTTTCCATGAATCTGGCGCACAAATCAGGCTGAATTTGACCAAACAGAACACCCATTTTGATAAAACAATTTTATCATTTGCACGTGTTCGTCCAGCCAATTTGACAGGTGTCGTTTCAACAATATGGCCCCTTTCAACTGTCAAAGTTCGGCAGTCCCTATTGGAAGACCCTAGTTTTATGTAAATAACAGTAAGTACTAATACATACGAATAATTATTAACCTCATCTCGTCTTATTAAAATCATATAAATTTTGGTTCTGACGCTTGCGTAAATTTTGCACGAGGGCCTAGATTTTTTAGCTACGCCACTGAATCTTCCTCTACATGAAACTATCGTATATTTCTAATTCATATAACAATGTTTCCTAATTGCATCGTTTCATTTCACCTAAGGCGTAACACAGTACAGTAATTTGATATGAGATATTTATATGATTGTAATCTTACTCTCCATAATTACATAGCAGACAAACTTGCAGTAAATCTTGGTCAATGCCTATTGCCCCCGACAATTGAGGATGCAAGCTTCTTCATACTTTCAATCATTTTGCCTTGAGCCATTCAGATTTTACTTGCTAACGTAACTTTAACTATTGGACATAAAGAAAACAGCGCTATCAAACAATTGGTCATCAAAATAATAATGGTGTAATTTCGCTAGAATTCAAAATAAGCCAACTTTCATTAATTTGTCTCCGTATATGGAATATTTTTCGTTCTGTTATGTTTCGATGAAGTAAATAACACGTTTTAATGTATTATTATATTATTTATTTGAAAACTTAATTATTTTATACAATTTTTTAAATAGGTATACACGGAGATATCTCTGTTCGGTTGATGATTTTGAACTAACTTAGAACTGTGTCCGCTCGCTGCCAAACAGCGAAGAGGGTAGAACATTGCAACAATAATCTTGATTCGTTTTTAATGCAACAAGCTAGAGTTGGGGGGTGCGAATACATAACAGTTCATTAAATTCTTTCGTCATAAAAATATAGATTTTAAAATCGCCATCGTTCAAGCAAAAGTCACTAATTCTATAAGCATTATTTTGAGATATCATGCACTTCAAAATTTGTGTTAATATGACTTTGTTAAAAAATCTTTAAAATACGTTTTTTTGTGCCACCTCTAAAATTTGTTCTGTGAGGGTTAATTCCTTTTGCCTAAGCACTGTCGATATCAAGAAATTACCTTTTAGGAATGTATTCAAAGAAGACAAATGGGAAAAATGTAGTACAACATATTGAAAAATCAAATTAAATTTTATTATTAATTAGCTGAAACCCGGCATGCGTTGCTACGCCAGAAAAAGAAACAAAATCAATAAATCTGTAAATAGTATTTTATTCAAGTGCTTTAGGATACACTATATTTTTAGATTTTCCCTTGTAATAATAATAATGAATAAATGTGTAGGCTATTCTACTCGTGAGCATGCAACATATCGATCGTAATTAGGTAAAAGGGAGTAACCCTCACAGAATAGATTTTACAGGAGGCACAAAAAACATGTTTTAATGATTTTTAGTTAAAGTCACATTAACATTAACTTGAAGTGCATGATGACCGATACATTAGTGTTTTATTTTTTTGATCTGATAATTAAGAAAGTTATTAAAGAAAAATCAGTAAACTTAAAATTATCTTATCTGATTCGTTGCTAAGGAAAAAAACAAACGTCACTACGAATTGTCAATAGTATGGCAAACTCGTACATTAACTATTTTGATCCAGAAACCACCTCATATACAAAAATATCATTTTTGCACAATTTCATCGCAATCGGATTCTAATTTACAGAGAACATTCGACACACACACACAGACACTCATTTTTAAATATATAGATAGAAGTTACCAGTAATTTGAATATATTTTTTCTTGAAACTTTCGTGAAATTCATTCCTATTTAATGTGGAAAGTTACGTAACCTCTAAACTGAGGGAAGGGGGTGAAGTTGAACGTCTACACGATGTTACACGGAGGATGGGAGGGTAAAAAAACGTGAGAAAAACGTTACGAGATTTATGGACGAGCCCAAATATATTATTACTATTCCAATAATATTAGTTTATGTATTGGCTATACATACAAATGACAAAACATTACAAAAAACTTACAAATTCACAATCGGATATAATATATCGAGGACGAGTGTTCGAGTAACTATTTATAATTAACGTTAACAATAATGGCGATTTTTAAAATTATTTTTAGTAAATTATTTTTTTTCGTAACATGGTTTAGGTATAATACAATTTGTACAAATGTCTTGTTAACCTTTTCTGTGCCAGACATAATGTCACAATTCAAAGTAAGCTGTGAATTTTTAAGCAAATCTAGAACCTTAGTACTTCTTTTCAAAGTACATTGAATATTTCTTTGTCATGACTTTGTTTTTAAATAGTCATATTATAATCATATTATACCACATATTGCCTCCATGAATCCCTATCACTGTCAGTCTTCTTGCATCCTCAGATGTCATGCCAGCGTCCCGTAACTCAGCCGAATTCACCATGTATATGTTATTCAGCGGCCTTTCGGGACGATTGAACCCAGTTAGGTTGAAGAAGAGGCATGGTTGGTTGAGATGTAATTTAAGCATTCTCAAAACATGACCAAGTAAGTTCAACGTCTCATCTTTACTGTGGATGTGATGAGAAGCTGCATGGTCCGTTCCCTTATAAAATATAATAATAGTGTGCGTAACTTGCGTATTCCCGCAAAAGGAACTCCATGCCACTCGCATTAGGAATAGCTATAAAGTTTAAAATTTAGTATTGCACTTATTTGAGTGATACATTCAGTGTTTGATAAAGAACTACTCTAGTGAAATTCTCATAGAATACTGCATAGCTTGAATAATCATTTATCAACGAATCATCTGTTTGGCGTATATAAAACAATCTTAGTGAATGACTTGAGGAGAAGGATACTTAAATGGGTGGGTCATGTTATAAAGTGAGAAGAATCTAGTACTCTAAAGAAGGTGTTTGAAGGAACTTCATTAGGCACTAGGCCCGTCGATCGCCTCAAAATGAGATGGGCAATAACGTAACTAAATATGCAAATATGTTGAGTGTGAATGACTGGAGAGAGAGAGAGGACTGTAGAGAAGTTGTGCAGTTCGCCATAGACCTGAATAGATCATAGCATCAATTTAATAATAATAATAATTATAAATTTCTACGCTTTTGACTAGAAAATATATTATATAGATAGATGTAGTGTATTTTGAGGGTTAGTTTGCGCCACCTTGTAGGTGAGTGAACAGTGCATTCGACTCATAAGCCGAGGGTCTAGGGTTCGAATCCCATAGCTGGCAAAAATTGCACAGGTTTTTTCATGTGCATTTGAAACCAGGACATAACCACACTGGTTGATCTATAATAACTGACAATTGTTGCTCGTAAAAAAACTGTCAAAATAATCTTCACATTGTGGAGATCCATATGATTTGTTTCAGAGCGGATATGTCTAAAAATAAAAAGAGATGTAGTGTATTTTTATATATAATCTCTAAACATGGTAATTTCTTTTTAACATTTTAAATAAAACCGACCCTAATATTAATTGTATCGACATATACGTGATAAGGGTTCGTTTAGGGTGAAACTTGCCTACGTAAGTGGTGACTCGTAGAGTGATATATCGATCTTAACTTCAGTGTAATGAATATTAAAAGCAATTCACACTTTGCTCTTACGATATAAAGTGAACGTATTATTACTTGACCATACTCGTAATCTGGGTACCTTTATATAATATTCGCCGGGAACTATTCGATATTATGTAGTTATAAATATATCAATTTATTTTCAAATAATGTTTGTAATTAGATATTGTTTTTTCTTTGTAATTTGACCTCTTGTTTCAGTTACATTATTGATATTTTTAAATACAGTTGCACAATTGGGTGACAGTTTTTTCATTAATCTAGCTTTCAATTTTGAATTTTATTCAATGTATGCACTATTGTTGTATAATGTTTATTTGTTGCGTTATTAATATATTTTATGAGTATTTTATTGCTAGGTGCTTGACGTACGAATACGTTTATACTTCTTCAAAGCGAATTTTGAGCGGACGCATATGCGCGTCCATACTCCTCGACAGGTTAATTATCATATTAGGAAAATGAAACGTCAATTTATTGGTTATTATACACTTCAAGCTAATGTTAATGCGATTTTGACTAAAAATCATTAAACCAGGTTTTATGTGCCTCATGTTGTTCTGTAAGTATTACTCCCTTTTACCTAAGCACGGTCGATTTTATGCCAAATAATCGTCAGAATATTACCAATATATTTACACTTTTTCATATCTGTAAAGACGATTTTTATAGTCATCATTACAAATCTCGGGTCAGCTACTTAAACGATGAAAATTTAAAACATAGCTTTTGAATTTGATATGCAAACGGTTAATATTAAAAATATACAACTAAATTTGATTAAAAATCTTATCAAGATGTCCAACTAACTTTTCAGTTTACATAGTAATGTTGATATTAATAGTGTTTCGTTAAAATCTAAAAAGAAATTTAATGGTACTTGAGCATAAAAACTACTTCTATAACGTGTATTCAATTCTATGGTGAGCCAATATTGTTACACAGATTTCATCGTAGCTTACTCAATATAGAAAAATTTTAGTGGTTCGCGAAATCACCAACATTAGATGGTCGAGAAGAGTTGAATGCCTATTTGATAATACAAAAGAAATGTTTGTCACTTTCCCGAGTGTTTGCCGTTTTACTTTTGTATCGTCGGTTTAGTTCCGGTAGTGCGTATACAAGTATGTTTTAAAGTAATTTTTTCGACACCGTAAAGATATTTTTCGGAATTAGGCAATTTTTAAAGCACACTATGAACAACAATGCGACGCATTTCTTTTGTTGATTGTTACAAAAAACTCGGATTCAATGGAAAAATATCTATGACAACCGTTTTAATAGATTAGGGTCACCGAATAAAAAAATAATTTAGACATCGTCTCTATAATAATATTTCAACTGTTAAGTATTTTTTATCGAAATGTGATGAGTTTTTCTTATTCGTTTGAAGCTTTTCTATTCTGTGGCTTACGAATTACAACAAGATGGAATACTAACGGACGTGGATAATAAAAAGATATTTTACAATATCCCCGATATCTTGAACGTCAATATTGCTTTTTGGGGAAACACCATATTCCCAATGCTTGAAGACGCCATCAATAAGAAACAACGGTGAGATACAAGAATTCATTATTGCTAATAAATTTAACAGTTTGACATAATTAAATTCCACAGTTTTCGTTAAAGAAGATAAAGCATTTGAATGACAATAACATTTATATTTGTTTTTCGTATTGATGGGTGAAAATAATAAATACCTTCACATAATGCTTGTGGTGTTTTACTAATAATAAAACACTGAACTTACTCGTAAATTATTAGTTACATTGAACTTATTGAACATATAGTTTGATTGCGAATTCGTGAGTCGTGGATTTGTATTTATAGTCAGGGCGTTAATTAAATATATTAACAAATAAATACCAGTGGCGTAGCTGTTTCATAGCGAACTTGTGCAAAGCATGACGCTTCTTGCTGACCAGAGTGCTCATAATCTGTCTACAATTAATGTCCGATTTCAAGTAAAATTGCATTTCCTACTAAAAGCGATGTGTAATATTTAATACTTGAAATACGCTTGTCCAGAAAGTGAATTTTTAGAAGTATACATCGTGTTTATATTATTTTTTATCCTTCCGATAACTGTAACGAGCGTTGAGAAGTCCTTTAAAAAGTTAAAATTTATAAAATGAAACTCAATTGAAAAATCCAGACCAAACAGTTTCGCGCATTATTAGTCATTAAACACGAGCATGCATTAAAAATGTAGCTTGAAGAGCTTATTAGTAATTTTATAAATCTTAAATCGAGAATGACGAAATTTTAAAATCGGTAAGTAAAATTTATTATGTTTATAGTTTGATGTAAATAACGGTACTAACAGATACGGATAATTATTTCACCTCGTTTTTTGAAAACCACGTAATGGGGGCCTTTGCGTAAATTCTGCATGAGGGCAGTGAACTTATAGCTACGCCAGTGATACTAGTAAATACCGATTATTACTAATTACAAATAACCGCTGAGAAAATATTTATGCTGTAAATATCCCAGGTACAGTCATAAAAATAGGAAGTATTTGAAAAATAATAGTGTCATTGATTGATTGTTATTTTAATAGGTTTAATACACAATTCCTGTACAAAGGATTCTACTCTTTCCGAGATAACTTCCACCCATATGAGCTGTACGTACAAGAACAGAAAAAAATTCAAAAGTATAGCAAGGAGAAAATGGAAACGTGCGAAATCTACAATGCTTTCCTAAAGTGGTGTGAGAGCCAAAAAGAATGCAAAAGGTAAAGTGTTTTTAAGTTTTACCCCTCAAAATTTGTACAGTGATTTTTCAATATGTTTTTTTAGCTTAGTAACAAAAGTCTAATCAGTATAAAAAAAACCTATTGCGAATACTCCTGAATAGCTGTCAGATAATCACGGCCATAAATACGGATTGATTCAATGATAGAAAGAGGCCTCTACTATATCATTTCACCAATATTAATCGAAGGATATTTTTTTACGAAATATATAAGGAATCGTCCATAAACCATGTAACGCTCTGGATGTGTAGGGAGGGGTGACCATCGACGTCTACATGGCGTCACAAGAGTAAGGGTGGGTTAATTCTTATTGTTACGTAACAGTTTTTATTTGAAATCTCGCCAAATTTCATTCCAGTTTAATGTGGGAGGTTATCAAGCTGAATCTCTAGGTTGTGTTATATATTGAGGGGGGAGGGTAACAATGTAAGAAAAACGTTAATGGACGCCCCTAACGCCTGAATGTGATACATAATTATTGCAGTAGTAACTGTTTAACAAAGCTACGAGTATGCAAGTAGTATAATAAATTAAATGAAAATCTTGTGACAGGTGAAATATAATATTTCATACATTTATATTTTTTTGAAAATTTTATCTCTAACTCAATAAGTATGGAGATACGCAATTTTGCCATCTACTATGCAATATTGTTGTTCAGGATATTCTGATTTTTTTCACTTTCAAGGTCTAAAATACTCGTCTTTGGTTGCATATGTTTAATGTGCGAAACCAAGGCATAGTGGTGATTTTAAAATATGAAATGCATAGACAATGTTAGAGAAAATAATGTAAATTATGATGGTAGTATTTGTTTACTAAGTATGAATGATTTTGGGATGAGTGATTTATCGAAATATTTCATTGGTACAGGTTGAAATTGTCTGATATCCTGGTGAAACCGATGCAGCGCCTCACGAAGTACACGCTCCTGCTGAATGCCATTTACATGCTCACCGATTACGAACCGGAGAAGCGGACAATGAAGACGATGTACAGGAATACGAAGCGATACATCTACGAAATCAATACCGCCATCCGGTACAGGGAGGAGAGTGAAGTCCTGGCTAGGATTGTTGAAAGCATTGAGAGTTACGACGCAGTGGTCCGTGCCGAATTACTATATGATTTATTTAATTTAACTGTCGAACAGTGAGATAAAAAATATTGTGAGACAAACGTGATGAACAACTTAGTCGTAAAGAGAAAACTAATACTCTATTGACATTTGTCTTTTTGGTGTCGTGTGGCTGAAGAAGCCTGCGGGGTTTCAGGTGGAATCACGTCAGATGGACCGAATTAATAAATTAATCCAGTTACCTATAATATATACCGCGCATACGTGTTAGACTTTTTAGACGTAATTATTCAGTGCGTCTGATTGAGATACTTGTTATTTTGCTTACATTACAGGAGGTACGCGACGAAGAGATAGATCGCTTGCTGAAAAGGCACTACAGCCTGGACCTCAAGGGTCAAATGGTCGGCTGCGATCCTATGCATCGTCGCACCCTTATACTTGAAGGAGACATCAAATTCAAGGATCACAGAGATGTGCGCGTCTGATATTAGTATTTTAGTCTATTTCGCATCTCTTTACTCTTCAACAGTGCCTTCGTTTACTTCAGCCATTTATACTTAAACATTTGTAAAAAATAAAATTAGATTTATAATTTTGTTTGTTGGTGTTATCGCGTTCTAAGTGGACGACCTTACGTTTCTTCTCGCGTATTTGTATTGTAATATGAATTAAACAATAAACTGACAATAAAAGTATTAGTTTTAAATTGTTCTCATCTAAAAAAAATGTTGACTCTCAGAATGTTGAAAGTGAAATGCGCTCTAAATTCGTAAAATCGATTAACAACAAATTTGACTCATACAGTATTGTGTGCTGTTAAAACGAAAGCAATGTATAAACAGTATAGAGATGAAAATAAATTATTCCATTTATTCTATAACTGAATTCTGATTAGTTGACATAATCCCTAATTATTTCATATCAATTTATCATATGTTTTGTGTGGCGGTAATAAGTTTGAAATAAACTATATGTAATCAAATAATATGTACATCTGCCTAACATGTGATTGCTCGCAAGCGAATTCATTTTGTATATACATATATCATAATTTATTTGCAATAGCAATTTGTTACCCTTAAGACATTTATTTATAAATCATGACAAATTCTATACAATAGAATGATCTTTACCTATCTCGTTTATTCTATTTGAGTGTACTAATTTAACGAAAGATAAAATATGCCCTTTTTTATTTTATTAATGAATGCGTATTCAATAAAACATTATTTTTCTATTATATCATTTAGAAATATTCTGAAACAATAAGTAATTAGGTATTTTTTTAATTCAGACTTTACGTGAATTTTTTTATATTCATCTTAACTATTATATTTTTTTCGATTTTGTGAATAACATAGCATATAAAAATTAGAAAACGCGTGCACCTACTTTAAAATAGTAAACAAATTATTCCATATAACAGTGTTTACTATATTTTAAAAAAAATGACTTATCAACGTAAAACGTATCGCATATTATAATATTTGTGATTTGTAAAAAAAAAAAAAAAACACATCAATATTATTAATTTAATTCAAGTCAATCTGTAATTCAGGAAAAATATGATTTGATTATTTCACAGAAACAATAGAAACTAACTATTTAATTTAGACTATACGGCCCACAATAATACTTTTTTCTTAATTTCATTATCAATTTTGTAGTCACTCGGTGTTCACTTGAATTTCGTTTCGGTGATATACTTAGAAACAAATGAGAGTGATTTCAAAAGAGTGATTTCAACACACCCGATTTACAATTCAAACAAATTCAGACTTTGTGTATTTGAGATTATTTTTCGATTTACTTACTATTAAGAGACGATTGTAAATTTATAGGATATATACTATTAAACACATCGGTTTATTGTGATTTGAATTTTCGTATGTATTCTAATTCTAAAAGTAATTATATATAATACTAATAATATCAAAATTATTATAATATAAACAACAACGTCGTTTATACGTGATTTTGCGAGTGTGAATGCTCACACACAATACATAAGATAAATTTATATGCACTTCAATATACAAATATAGCAATAAAACTAAATTACCAAACTACACATTTGACTCAGTCTTTCTTTATTTATTTTTGTAGCTGGAGGTGAGGGGTTTTCTGCTTACGGACATGCTTCTCATAGCTATTATTTCCAAGAAGAAAAAAGGAAATCAACCAGCCACTTATAAAATCATCAGGTAAATTGAAATTTAAAATTTAATTTTCCTGCATGTTTCCTGCAAATATGATGAAGTGGGTGATTATCAAATATCTTTCATTTATATCATTGTTATTTTATGTGTCTTCATATTTCATGTTAATTATTATTAATATGCTGCAGTTAAATGTACATAATTAGTGAATTCTTTCTGGTTTTCTTATTTAAATTTTTCGTTTGTGTGTTTTTTATTATATTTTTTTGGCATTATTAAAGAGTATCATTATACAAAATGCGAATTTAATAATAAATTGAAATACAGAATAAATCCCGTTATGGCGAACATCGTTTGCTGAAATATTGCAGTGTCAAATAAACTGTACGAAAATCGTCCTCCCATATTTTATAACTATTTGAAAACAGACACAATATCAATTGGCGCAAAACATAAATCATTCTTAAGTCATACTGAAGTGTCTCCTTTATTAAAACGTGATTTTCTTTTACATAATTTGTATGATTCTAAAAAAAGTCGTACTTAAATTTATGTTACTTCAAAATTCGTAGTAGCAGGATTTAATCTGTATATACAAATTTCAAAACTGTTATTATTATAAATGTTTACCATGCAATGCGTACGACTGAGTCAGATAAAATTAATAGTTTCGCTCGTTCCTCGCAATGTTGTGATTAACTAACTACCAGTATTAAGGTATTAGAATAATTTAAATAGAGATGTTATGATGTTTTTACGCGAAAATATGCTGCAGTTATTACTTTAAAATAGTCTTTTATAGATAAGTATAGAAATTTCATGTTTTAAACATAAGTAAGCAAATTATTTTTATTTGTTCATTTAGTTGGTTATTGGTTAACAATTAATTAACGAATAAATATTTTGGTATATTAAATAAGAGAAAAAGCATTCATATTGCATCAAACTTTTTTTTATATTGTCAGAGGTATTAAATTCATCATCAAAGTCGTTATGAAAAAACATTGATAACAAGAACTGTTTAATAAGGAGCGTTATGAAAGAAAAGTTTGAAACGTTTAACTAAAATAAATCATCTATTGAAATCACTTTACATTCTATTATACTCGTGTGTTGACTAATATGCCAATGACTTAAATCGATATAATACGACACTAGCATACTCGTATACATAACGGATACATTGAGAATACATCATAAGGTGTAATGCATTATTCTGTTCAGTTTCCTTATTTTTATGCGAACTCTGCAATATTGTGTTTCCTATAAGACATAATCCCTCATCTACTGGTTCGTTCCCGTGACTTTCCTCTTTCAAATTACTCCGCATCAAAGTATACTTTATTGCGCATCCATGTTTTGCTACAAAGTTGGATAATGTTATAATATATTCGATTCCAACTATTTAGTTAATTTATTTTTGATATATTTACATTAAAAATAATTTAATTTTTTAACGCCATCGAGTTGTGCATTTGCTTATTATAATATTGTCAATAAGGTGACAAAATTAATGATACTACCAGGATACAGTTTCGCGGTTTGCTATTAATGCTTTATGTGATTTGGCAAATTTGTATGGTACACATTCATAAGAAAATACAAACATATTTTTTTTTTATGATTCATACAAAGCAATGAAATATATAGTTTTATTTCCCTAATACAATGAGTATTAAAATTTACAATGTTATATGTTCAAACCAGAGGATCCCAAACTTTTTGCCCCGTAGACCACTTGGCGATTTTTTTCCTCCGTAGGACTGCCGAATATTGAATTTTGGGGGTCCACGAGATTCCCTCACGTGTATAGTCAATATAGACCACATTGGGAGTCGGTGGTTTAAACCTTAAACATCTTTTTCAAACGCGCGTATATGTCCATTACATACTTCTTAGTTCGGTCAATTTGTTTGTGTTCTGCTCTGTCCACTTCAGCTTTTCAAAAAAAAAATATATGTCTTCAGTTTTAAAATGAGTTCACTTAAAATTTTGATAGTTTGAATTATTTTGCAATATATTATTTACCAATGAGTAAGTATGCTAATTAATTCAAAATTATTGTTTACATATGAGGGGTGTATATCCAAAGTGAACTTATTCCACCCCCAAAAAAAATATAAACATTTTGCAACTGCGTTCAATTGTTAAATATATTCACCAGTTAATGCATTTGTTTGTATATTGTCAAAGTGAGATCA
>JAPMAG010001063.1:0-13184 GCA_036584685.1 Rhyacophila sp. Rhy_31_5 | reverse complement strand
CCCGTTTGATAGACGTACGCGCTACCAACTAGCCTAACGAGGACGTCGTAATAGGATGTGCAACTATTTATATACAGTATAGAGTTATGTTTGATAATTATCGCCACACTGGACACGGATTCTACATCACTATATCAATTTGTCACGACGGTAAATATAATATTTGAAATTCACAAAGGAGATTTACGAGATAACGTATTTCGTATATGAAGAATAATAATAATATTTGGAATCAGTCAAAGAGCTGCAATATAAAACCTATAAGGCCACAAGTTCATCACCCCTGATTTAAACATTTTTTAACAACTGACATTAAGGTTAGAAACATTCTATGACTAAAATATATTTTAATTAAAAAAGCAAATTCTTAAGAACTAATATAAATAATTTCTATTTGCATAGCGAAGTTGGGCCGATTAATTAAATTGTTTTCAAATAAAAACTAATGTTATTGCATACAATTCCTTTCATGGCTTTGACCACTTGTTTATAAATTCCGTCACCACTTTGCCTAACGTGCTTCGTGAAGTGGAATTTCAGAAAACCCACACATTAGATTTTTGTGATTAAATATTACCTCATGACTTACATGATAATTATGTAAATACTTGATGAAATTCGAGAAAAGCTTAAAAATGATTGGATTTCTTCGACAAACAAATCGATGTTTTCTAATTTTATTTTATGACATTCTAATGAAAAGCAAAAATGATTTATCTCTGGCGGCTAGATCGTTTGAAAACCAAAAAAATGAAAACACGTATAACATAGCTTTTTCTAGCCTATGCAAAATAAATGCGTTACGAAAAAATTACAGTGCAAAGTAAACGTGTTTAGTTAATACATACCATGTGCTATATTGATGTCAATTTTCATGGTCTCACCGTAAAGGGATGTAAAAGATCGCAATTTAATTTATTTTTAATCATCTCTCGTATTAATGCCCTTTCAAAACTTTTGGAGAAATTTAAAAAGTAAAAAATCATAAATCTTAAGCAGTGGGCACCAAATTATAGGTCGCTATCTAACCCCCATTTGAGAAAATATGCTCGCGATTTTTTGAAGCCTGTTTCTTTATAGTGTCATACTCATGAACTCGCCTTCGTGGGTGAGTGGATAGTGATCCGACTCACGAGTCGACGGTTATGAATTCAAGGCCCGTGCTGGTCGCAAATTTAACAAATTTTTATTCATTTGTATTGTAGCCAGGACACGAACCCGAAAGGTTTGAGCTAATAATTAACAACTATTACTCGCAAAAAATGGATGTTAAGAAAACCTCCATGCTATGAAGATCCCATGTGCTCAATATCGAAGCGTATATGGGGAAAAAATGTTTCTTTACGAGAAACTATCGCAATAGATCAAAAATAAATGTTCAAATAATTGTTCTATATAATTTGTAAATACTCCATTATCAATGCGTAAAATTATCAAACTACACAAATTTACTAACCAATTTTGTATGTAGCAACATTTTCAACTGTTGAAAATGATATAACAAGCAAAATGAGTGCTAATCTTTAAATCATATTCTGTAGAAAGAAGTTTGAAAAATGTATTAAGATCACTATCTACTATGAATTGACAATGCAAAAAATTTATTTTCACCCTCGTGGGTGAGAGAACAAGGTATAATTATATATATATGTACATCACCTTTGCAGGTAAGTATTGTAGATAGCACGTCCAGCTATGAGCCAAAGTTTGGGAGCTCAAATCCCGAACCTGGCAAATAATGTACAGGTTTTTTTAAGTGCATTTGAAACCAGAAGAGATAACAAAATGGTTAAGCAAATAACTAACATTATTATTTGTTAAAGAAATCTTCACATTGTGGAGATATAAATGCTCTATTTTGGAACGGATATGATTAAAAATTTATACAGTGGACAAAATATGAAAGTATTTTATAGTGAAACTTGTTTTATTAAAACTACACGGTTATACTTGACACAAATATAATTTTATGTGTTCTCAGAAAAAAATCGGGACTCTATGATCTTATTTATATGTTGGTGGTCGATTTTCCATTCAAAAGGTGGCGGCTTAACGATTTATAGAAATACCGCATGGTGTCGCTTTGATTCTGCGATAGGAAAACGTTACATTTCACGTAGCGGTGTATGTAACAATGTCTTATTGTTAAATTTTTCTTTGAATTCTGATACAATAAATTTATCGAAACAGATTCCACCTTTCAAAATCACCGCGATTATTAAATTTCTCGTAATTGCTTAGAATTCGAACAATATTTCACACTCCGAAATAATCTTGAATGGATCGAACTTCAATTTAATGTCGACCGTATTTAGGTAAAAGGGAATAACCCTGATGCAACAAATTTTACAGGAGGCACAAAAACGTGTTTTAATGATTTTTAGTTACTCACATTAACACAAATTTAAAGTGCATTTTTCTGATCTGATAATTAAATAACGACAGAACGTGTAATTAGTTGTGTAGATTGTGGATTCTCAAATAAAAACACTTGTTAAAAATCTGAGCTTTAAGCCCTTTTGCCGAAACACGGTCGATATGCTTCGTTTCGGAGCGGATATGGTTAAAAAAAGAATAAATCACTATATAATATTGACCGTCTTTAGGTTAAAGGTAGGCACAAAAAACGCGTTTTACTGATTTTTTGTTAAAGTTATATTAACACAAACTTAAAGTGCACGATGACCAATAAATTATTGTTTCGTTTTTCTCGTTTGATAATTAAAAAAGGTATTAAAGAAAATTCATTAGAATTGACAGAACGTGTATTTAGTTGTGTACATTGTGATTCTAGAATAAAAGCACTTTTCAAAAAGCTGAGGGTTACGCCCTGTTACCTAAGCAAGTTGGATGTATATTTTTTTCATTTTTCATCAAATTCACTCATAAATATAGCATATAAACCGGGGGTGGCCACACTTTTATTTATAGAGGCAACTAATTGATACAAATTGATGGCGATCAACATCGTTTGCAATTATGTCATGAAAGAACAATAAAAACCATTTTTTTAAATTCAAATACTATTTTGCACATAAAAAAACCCAATTAATGACGATACTATAATTATATGTATATATGTATATCACTTCCTAAAATAATTAAGTGCTTAAAAACAACTAAATGTGCGTGCGAGAAGACTGTGACTGGGTGAAATAGGTGAAGTAAGAGAAAACATCAGTTGCAACAGTGAGTGCGGCGAACGGTGACTGTACATTAGAAAAATGAAATAAGAGAACAATTCGGAGCTAGCAAACTTAAAAAGCTGGAACATCAAATGGTTTTAACTTATTTTAAGAATAAATAGTATTATATAGGTCCGCAATCGAACAAATATACATATCTTCACGATAGAATGGTAGATTGCGGTCGACGCCATGGCCGTCCCTCATATATACCCAATACGTTACTTAGATAAAATTAAAGAATCTTATCCAGCACTTTTCAACCTTTATAGACATGGAAACTTTGAAATTTCGATTATCTACAAAGTAGAGGTGGCCAACCTGTAACGTTTTGCATCCCTATGTCTACAATATTACTATATTATTATTATAAACTTCAATTATGAATGTAAGAAAGTAGAAAAAGCGTTTGAGCTGTTTGGCGCACCTGAACTCGTTTTTGAAAGAAATTGACGCATGGTATGTAAAAGGTTGGCCACTCCTATACACTATTTACTTTTGGAATGTGTCATCGTGCAAGCAAGCAATAAATTGCGTAACTCTGTGCGGACAAAAATGTTGCAGAGAAAACTACCTAAAATGACATTGAGCTCAAAAATGAGGGTTAGTATTAACTAATTAAGTGCCAGAAGCGAGTTAGCTCATACAACGTAGTTTTAGGGACAAATTTGAATATCTTGGATGATTTTAAATATAAAAACGCAACGATTTGACTATAATATGATAATTAAAACTAAGACATGATAAAGAAATATTCAAGATGTTTTTAAAAGGAATATTATAAGGTCTTACAAATTCACAATTGACATTATATCTGATAAAGAAAAGGTTACCATAATATTCCATATTATTTTTATGCTGTATACAACGTTCCCCGTAATTTTTTCATTCTGTGTGCGGCCCATCAGTTTAGAGGTGCGGGAAAAATATGTGATTACGGAAATATATATATTTACGCATAGATAAAATTAAGTATTCAACATAATGTACTACGAAAGTCTTTATTCGAAATGCGTAATATAATACGAGTACGTATTAATGATTTTATGTTACACATACATTTCAAAGAAAGAAACCAGAGAAACCATCATAAAGTATCAAATAAAACATATAATTGCGTAAAACAAAAATATATTTACAAGTTCCTTTCTTTGAGATGTGTGCGAAATATAGAAACATGTGTGCGAACCATTTTTAACAGTTGTGGGGCCGCACACGCACACGTCTTAGAGGGAATGTTGGCTGTGTACATATAATGGCAATTTTATGTGTATTGTTAAAAAGGCTATAAAGTAACTTTCTATGGACTATTAATCATTTGAAGAGATACTGAAGCATATACTTTTCAGTATTTTGCATTAATATATTATATATCTATAAACCAACACAAATTATAGCAGATCCGCAAACTAAACATTTACTTCGGTTTGTGTAAAAGTGAAAGAATGCTGCGGTTTTTACGTGGGATCATTTTCTACACAAGGCCAAACCTTCTGATAGATTGTTTTTATTTGTGATAGTACTTGTGTGTTGATTCTGAGAAATTTAAGCAATGATTGATTATGGCAATTACTGACATTAATGATAAACTGTCTGACTCCGGTAAAATCAACGATTTTATATTACACCACATGATAAATAATAATACGTTTTAATTCTAAATCAGAACATCTAGTCAATTATATTGGAATTACTTATAATTCGCGAATGAGCCCCAGCCATTCGTTTAAAAACCATTTAAAATATTACTAATGCATCTGCTTTTGAAATAATTAATCGTATTAGTAAAATAATATATATAAAACATATTAACCCTGACAGACAACCGAAAAGTATTATTCAAAAATATGAGATTTTTTTTTGTATTTCAAAAAAACCTTTCACAGCAAAAATGATACTATATATATTTAACATTTGGAATATGTAATTCTGTACCCGGGACGTAAACTGCATTATGTCAAAAAAAGCCGCTTTTTCACAATGGCTGTTCAAAGTCGTTTTGGTGTTGCTTCCCCCGAATAATATACGAGTATAATATAGTGTATATTCTTTCTAGTAGGGTTATAGCATAATTGAATATATCACTGGACAAAGAAAGCTTCACAAGTCCTTATGTCGTTATCTCAATTTTGTCAAACATTGACATAGTGTAGTTTACCACCCAGACATAGAATTATTCTAAATAAATAAGCTTCGTATTTTAAAGAAAGTGGGATATATCGACATTTAGACTCCTTCCTCTGCTATAAGTGTATATTTTCTTTTTTCTAACCATGTCCGCTCTGAAACAAAGCGTATAAGCGTAAACCTCCACACTGCACTGACTATTTTGAAAAATGTTTTACGAGTAATAATATTTAAAGTCAAACAACGCTAACTACAAAACTGCGTTTTATTTTATTTATGATAATGTAATTTTACATTATTGACTACATAATTGTCAAACAACGGTACGTCGATCGTTTTTAATTTCTTCTTAAATCGTTGGTAAAGTTTAACGTTAATTACATACATACAGTTCCTTTTGTTTAATATAAAAAGACCGTATAAGCTCTTAGCGTTCTTGTCACAAGAAAAATCAAATTATTAAACAATAAATTATAACATTTGAGCATTAGGTATTAAATAAACATCTCCTTTCTTGAGTTACAAGAAAATTGAAAAACGCTTTTTGGCTCTCGTGTAAAGTTGCACTTTGTAGATGGCGTTGTTTGATGTTAGGCCCTCGAATTGTTAGTTATTAACTCAACCAATTTGGTCCATGTCCTGGTTTCGTAGGCACATGAAAAATCTGACCATTTTTCGCCAGCTACTGGATTTGAACTCTAAACCCTCAGCTCGTGAGTTGGGAGCGCTATTCACTCACCAAGAGAGCGACTTATATAGATATATATATACGTATATATATTTCGACATCTCTTACGTAAACTATTGTAACGGCGAATCAAAATGGCGTTGTTAATTTTCTTTTGTTTTTTTTTTTTCATTTTTCGTATCTGTGGTAAGTATTATTTATGGTGCCATTTACAGAATTTCATAATTCGTATTGTAAGTACGAGCTAAATTTGGGAACAAAGCATATTATTGTACCTTGACTTATACCAAGATTATTTCTTTTTAAACTAATACTCTCCTGTAAAGTTCTGATTATAAAGTTATACAACTTTACGTAAAAGATGTTGATTTATGATCTTTTCTTTTCTTTTAACCACATCCGCTCCGAAATAAGGCATACGGATCTTCACAAGTGAAGATTGTTTTGACAGTTTTTTTACGAGTAATAATTGTCAATTATTAGCTCAACCGTTTTTAGTTCGTGTCCTGGCTACAATACAAATAACTAAACATGTGATAAATATTGCAACCACCTCGAGCCTTGAACTCTAGATCCCCGCTTGATAAGCGTACGCGCTACCGACTAGCGCAACGAGGATAACTTATATACACATATAATAATTTTTCTAAAAATTGTATGTTGTAATTATTATATTAATTTAATAAGTATAAAATTGCGCAAATTGTGTTTAAAATAATTCTAAGTTGTGTCTAATGATAAACAGATAACATACTAAGATATCGATATCCCTCTAAATTGTAAGAAAAATCTATACTTTACGCAGATATACTTTTATTATGTTGATACAGTAGAAACCTGCAGTTTCTAGGTTACATGGTTTCTGTGTAAGTCCGTCAAACCACATACATGTCCACCTACCGAGAAATGCACGTTCAAAATGTCCAGCCTACTGCCATTTTATGTTGCATTCAAACATAATGTAAAACATTGAAAATCAGATCGTAGAGGAATGTCGTGGAAACAATATTATTATTTCTTTTGAAAGCACCCTGCTACTGGCAGCTGCGAAATAATGTCGGCGACTTAATAATTCATTCAATATAACAGAGATTTCAAAACTGTACATTCAAGTCTCCGCTATTATTTTCTAGGCGTTAGACATTTAAAAGTTTCAACTGTATTACATATTCATGATAACACTCTTTTATACAATGTTATTTCTAGCTTTAAACCATTTACGTATTTTTTTATAACTATTGGTTATAATACAACGCTATTTCATTCTCAGTAGGTCAATTATACAGCAGATTTGACTAGTATCTGAAACCAAAACATGAACGTAACTAATTAAACTAATAATTAACAAATATTTTTAAAAATACTAATTCAATCAGTCATTCACATTCAAAGTTTTGTATTTCTCGTGACGTTATCCGCCTTCTGTATCTTACTCTGGATTGGCCTAGAAGCCAAGTGCCTTCTTGAGAGTTCTACGATAATCTTTAATATTTAGTAATAATAATTGTCGCCATCATAGATGAGTGGATAGTGGCATCCGACTCAAGAGCCGATGGTCACGGGTTTGAGGCCCGTGCTAGTCGCGAATTTTACAAATGCTTATTCGTTTGTATTGTAGCCAGGACATGAACCCAAATGGTTCAGCTAATAATTGATGACTGTTACTCGTAAAAAAATAATTGTCAAAACAATCTTCACGTTATGGAGTCGTGTATCCGTATGCTTTGTTTCAGAGCGAATATGATTAAAATAAAAAAGAAAAAAAAGTTTAATACAGGTTTTGAGGAGCCACCAGTACACGCAACCACGATTATGCGCAGTCACCTTCCTGACAAGTACACGAATGAAATGTGTTTTTTCCCCTCACATATGATTTTAAACCTGTCCATAGCAGAGCCATATGAGACGGTATCACCATGCACCTGAGTGCAAAAACTAAGTTCTACTACAAATTCGTCGTATCTTGTAATCAAAATTGACCCACCTGAGTTTCTCAGTTTTCAGGTGTACAATTTATTAGGGCTAAATTTCTCGCGAAGTTCATCATTAGTACGAATGAAAAATACTAAGCTTTATTTAACTGTTCTAATTGTTTATCGGAGAACCTTTTATTGTTTCTCCGTCAGGCTTCAAGTTTCACATTCACACAGAACTTACTATATCTTTCATGATAACGTTATAAACCCGCAATTAAGTTTACCTTAACAGGAGGATTAACAAATATTACTCAAAATATTAAGTAAAAAATCTATTTCGACTATCTTCGCATTGTGAACATACATTCTGGAATAAAAATAGTGATGCTGATTAACATTATCAATTTTTCATGAAACTTATTATGCATTATTAAATTTAATTTCTAATATTTTCTAATGAATCGTTTATCTCAAATAATGAAATAAATGTATGTAATATAATATCTATCGACATTACTTTAAAGAACTCTCTTACCATAATTAATTCCACTTACATTTATAATCAATATTGACTGATCTAAATTTTATTCTGATTAAGCGCGAGGAAAATTTTCATATGTTCATTAAATAAAATAAATTCATTAGCTTTATATGAAAAGTATAGGTCACCTTCGTAGGTGAGTGGATAGCGCATCACACTCACCTGCCGAGGGTCTAGAGTTTGAATCCCACGGCTGGCAAATGCACAAGTCTTTTCATGTGCATTTGAAACCGGGACATGGATCAAGTTGGGTTAGCTAATAACTGATAATTATTAATCGTAAAAAATCTGTCAAAACAATCTTCACAATATAAAAAATCATATGCTTTGTTTCGGAGCGGATATGATTAAAAGAATATGGGAATGGTAATATATTTTAATTTATGTCGTCATTAGACTAGTTGGTAACGCGCACGCCTATCAAGCGGGGATCTTGGGTTCAAGCCCGGGCTGGATACAACATTTTTCAAATGTTTATTCATTTGTATTATAACCAGGACACGAATCCTACACGGTTGAGCTAATACTTGACAATTATTACTCGTAAAAAAATAAACTGTCAAAACAATCTTAACATTGTGAAGATCCATATGCTTCGTTTTGGAGCGGATATGGTTATAAAAAGAATATATTTCAAACATATGTACCAGAAATAATATTTGTAAGTTACGACCGGTTTCAACAATATATTTAAAAAGAATTAGATTATAATCATACGTTTACTTAAATATATATAATTCAAATACATAAATTGAAAGGTTTTAATGACTAAAACTTGAATGAACTATTATTATACGCTTAAAATGGGAAAATATTACATTATTTTGGTTATATGGTTATAAATATGTCATTAAGTAAATATCTAATAGATCAAAGATTTAATAAAACGTTTGCGTTGCAAAGTTATGTATACATTTATATTTAAACGATTGAAATAATCGAGAGTTTGAGCACCATTGGCAGACAAGGTGTTCCTGTCCAAACACCAGATGTTTCTGTTTTTCTTTCCACATTTCTTCAACAGCTTGGTCGATTTATTCTTCACCCTGCATCAGGCATCACACTAAGAATTACACCACTTCCATTAACGTTATGTAGCAGTAATTGCTATCCCAATAAAACTATATTCATAAACATATGATAGAGAGGTGGGTAATTAGTTACTGTTTATATTTTATTTTACGAAATTGTTAAAATACGTCGCTTTTATCAATTCACACCATCACTGTCGGAATGATGTCATTGCCGTTATAAAAAAATACCAATATGTACAATACAATCCCGAACATCTGTGCGATTACGTTGGTCTATTAGTAAATTTCGATTGTTTGCTATGAAATTCGAAGGTGATTCCAAAAATAATCAAATTTGTCTACTGTAATACCTAACAAAAAAGTCCTAAAACTTTTATATTAAATATGACAGTGCTTCACAATCAGTGTACCGTGAGACGATTTTAACTGTGCCGCGGCGAATGAGAACTTTTCAAAACAGATGTTTTTGTATTTGGCCCAAAAATTAATTATAGTATTCGAAAAAAATATTGTCGAAATTAATATACAGAGCTTTTTTGAATCCGTGTTGACGCTGGTTCGAGTATATATATATAGCAACAAAATACAAGCTGTCTACAAGGGCCAATTTTAAGGCTTTGTCGCGGCGTTTATGGGAGCAGTTTCACGCAGACTCCCAAAGTGATTCATTGTCCTCGAACTTGAACGACCAGGTCGATTGAGTCGTCAGCACACCGGGTGCATAGGGCACCTCATACTATAGCGTATTAAATTACAAGACAACTGTTTTTCATTTATTTATTATATTAACTTCGTTTCTACATCACTAAAAAATGTCACATCTAGTTATATAATAGTAAGTAGATTCAAAAAAATATATAAACTTATATAAAGAATTCTATAATTTAACGCCGGACAATGTGGGTTACAGATTTGGTTTTAAGGCCGTATCGGAAGCTTTAGAAAGCTACATGCTCTTCATTATTGTTGTAGACGTTCATGCCACTGTCTCAAAATGCTGAGTGGGTCGTTTAATGATCCACGGGTAATGGGTTTGCCATCACTGTCATGCGCAATACCCAACAATGACATGAAAAATATTAAAAAAATATTCTTGATCAACGTACATGATATTATTTTAAAGGTCTTCAATCCCAATACCATTTTTCATTTAACCATATCCGCTCCGAAACGAAGAATGAATCTTCATAATGTGAAGATTGTTTTAACAGTTTATTTTTTACGAGTAATAATTGTCAATTAGTACCATGATAGGCGTACGCGCTACATACTAGCCTAACGAGGACGACAAAATACTACTTTAACACAATGCTATTAAATTTCCGTAACCGATAGATAAAAAGTTTATTTTAATATATTACTACCTGTAGCTTAATTATAATACTTAAAAAAAGCCGCAAACTTTCTAGTCGACCTTGACACACTTAATTCTCTTGTTACTTCCAGTATATTTACTATTTCATTGAAGACTTATATAAACATCATATGGTCGTTTAATATACTTGTACGTACGAATCAAAATCGATTTATAATAGAACGGCACACTTATTGACGTGCATAACTATCGTAAGAGAAATAATCGATTAGTGCTGTCCATTACACACGAGTATATCATAATCTTTATCAACCAGTTCGGATATTAAAATCGAAATAAATTTACCACTGCGGTATGAATTATTTTTGAATGTGAGCACATCTGTTGAAAATTTCCCGCACACATGTCGCGATCCCCCGCACAATCTAATTGATGATTTCGTGGTACATTATGTTGACTACTTCATTTTAACAATGCATATTTGCACACTCGCCTCTTTTTTTCTTGCACACATAAGTTGATGACCAGCACACGTAAGCTGATAGGCCACACACATCAGTTAATGTCCCGCACACACAACGAAAAAATTAGAGGGAACGTTGTTTATAAGTATAATTAATTAATATAATAATAATCAAAAATAATTTATTATACATTACTGTTTATTAAAATACATACAATTACTATCTGATATTTGATACATACCCAAATATTGGCATCTAAGTACAAATTAGTAAAATCATTTCAACGTTTTCGATTCCGATTCATCTAGTTTCTGCGAACCGGTACTATCATCTGGCCTAGGAAGACAGCACTGATGATAGTGGTATTGAATAAATAATCGGAATGCAAACTGGATCCGGGTGAAAAAATCGGTTTGCTTTCATATACAGCCTTATGTAACGTAACAAAGTAATATTGTATTCCATTCCGTCTTTAGTCCAATTGGCTATCGCAAGTCGAGACTTGTTCAGGTCTTTGCTCAGCCAGTTAATAAACAAATAACCTGCGAAGCCTTATTATTTATGTAGGTAAGTGTGTGTGCGTTCATCTGCAGACACGGCACCTATGTGAAAAGGTTATAATCGTTGCTGAGCAGCGATCGTAAACAATTTTTTTTAGAGACATAAGTAAAAATGAAAAAAATATATATTCTCATTTTCTTAATTTGTCAAACAAATGATTAATTAGAACAGTGGATGTTTTACTGTTATCTATGAAATAACAAACGAAGTAAATTTTTTGTTTTTGTACCTAAGAACTAAGTTTTTCTCTCGTATTGCTAAATACTTAAACCTTTCTACTCGGGGCCGTTTAAATAGTAAAGAAACTAACAAATTAGGGATTTATTAATAAATCATTCAAATTAAATATATTTAACAAGAACGACAATTAATGTACACAATATAATAGAAATCAGTGATAAAAAAAACAAATTTGATATTTAACCTTATAATCTAAAATTTCGAAAAAATCGTGCCAAAAAATTCACTCATACAGTTTCACTTGACGCATGCTATCACCAAGTAATTTAAAAAATCCACCACTGATCGGGTAGTATTCGGAGCCGCAATTATGCGTGGTTGCCTACCTAATCTTTCACGAAACCAATGTTTTTTTTGTTTTCTACAATTTTATTTAAAACCTGCCTGTAGCAGACTCGTACGGTATCACCATGCACGTATGTGCTAGGAGAAAAGAATTTAGTAAAAAGAATGAGGTCAAGTAGTAGTCTGCATTTTCATGTAGTCTTTAGTATCAAGAAGTAATTTTATATATAGATGACCATTCATGTAAAACATATCGTGAGAGAAAAACAGCCTTACTATAAGCACTGAAACCACAACTTGACAAGACATTAAAAGTATTGCTGTCTCATAATTTTTTATCTCTCTTAATATTTTATGGACAGTAAAAGCAGTGGCGTAGCTGCCTCATAGCGAACTCATGCAAAGCACGAGAGCCTTCGCTGACCAGAACACCTTTAATCTGTCTAGATTCAATATCCGATTTATTGTATTTATTATTTTTTTACCGTTCCAATAACTATAGCGAGTGTTGAGAGGTCTTTTAGTAAATTAAAAATTATAAAAACTACAAACGAAACTCAATTGGAAAATCCAGACTAAAAGTTCTCGCATTGTTAGCCATTAAAATAGAGAATGCATCGAATGCGTAGTATTTTGCAAACCTTAAATGGGAAAATAATAAGTTTTCAAATCGGTAAGTTTATTATGAAATTTTCTTATAAATTTATTATGTTTAGAGTTTTATGTTAATATATATATTTAAAACCATATCCGCTTCGAAACAAAGCATATGGATCTTCACAATGTGAAGATTATTCCGACAGTTTTTTGTTTTACGAGAAATAATTG
>JAPMAG010001062.1:0-13187 GCA_036584685.1 Rhyacophila sp. Rhy_31_5 | reverse complement strand
TCAAAAAATAATAGCTTCAAAAGTGACAGCTAACAAAACAGCGGGCTATACAAAATAACACCTCTTATTGGAAAACCCTATATTACGTATATAGATATTAAATCATATACGAGTATATGAGAATTACGTCGTGTGTGCTTTACAGGCGCTGTATTATCACCCATGCAAGGATTCTTATTGTCAGTATGTACTTACAAAAAATAAAATCGAAATATTAGATTAAGCAGTAGTCTGATTTATGTTCACTCAGTTCTTACTTAGTGTTTTGAAGTTTGGGTGTAACTAAAGCTCTTTCGTTGGTTAACAATTTCTAGCTTTCGTCAATTTTCAAAAACTTTGAAATATTAAGACTCAAGACTCAAGAAAGTATTTTAATATATTGCCTTAATAATAACCGCAGTTTTTTTATTGATACACATTTACTATTAACATTTCATCTTTTAATACTCATAAATATTTTATTTTATTTGAGCTTTCTGGCAATATGAGATAACTCGTCTCTCATTTGAACGTTGTGTATATCGGAGATATTAAGAGTATTACTTTTTTTATATTATATGAAATATCGTTCTACTACAACCATTTGTATACGTTTTCCTAATAAATATTATAATTATATTTGCACCCTTTACCAGACGTTAAAATCAAATTAAAACATAGATCACTGTTCCAGAAAAAAACATTCAATTATTATTTCAACCTGTTACACCCTCATCACAGCTAATTCCAGGCTTCGTTTGTTTCTCGAACATTCTAATCGAAAAGCAATAAAACAAAAATATATTACCTACAACATAAAAAATAATATTAAAAGTCTAGTCCAGCGCATCCGAATATATTTTTTTTGTATTTTTTTACCTGTGATCTATTTAATAGAGCAAGGATTTTTTTGTTTTTTGTTTTGTAATATTCTTATAAGAGTTATAAGCGATTATAGGGTGGCAAAAAATAAATGTGCGTTCGTAATAATTTAGTAGTTTACTGCGTCAGTTATTGTTTTGAACTTTGTGCCAAAACTTGACAAACAATGCGATTAAAATCACTTGCAAAATTACGGAAACAGCCATGTTATTTGTAAATGGACATCTAGATTTATTAAGTGTGTATAAAATTTAGCACATTCGTTACCAAATATCTTATTTTACCCTATTCGCAGTATCTTTCTAAATACTCATATCAAATTAAAAGCTCTATCTAACATTAATCCAACAGTGCTGCATGTTACGGAAATTGAAGTCTTTCAAAGCCTTAGATTTGCGGCGTTAAAACAATATATATTTAGCCCGCATAATATGTTTTAATCATGAAACTAAAGAAGGCACACTTTGCTAAAGTAGACATTTGAGGCGTCTAGTTATAAAAAGCGATATACATATTCGTAAGCACATCTTGTCGAAATCGATAACATTCTACGCACAATTTCACACTATATGTGAAAATTTTATGTTCCAAAATCTAATATAAACTTAAAAAAATAAATGTGAAATGTGAAATGTTCACGCATTGGAATATTTCAAATCTGGTTGATTCCGCGCGCATTTAAATGTTTATTTCGTTTTAAAGTGTATTGGCTAGTAAATGCCTTTATTTTGTTAAATTTAAACGTAGAATACGATGAAAATAAAGAATCTTAACATAAAACGCAATTTTACCCGAAAATATTGAGCTGTGTTTGTATCAATTTTTGTAACCAGACGCTTCACATAGTGAGTGTAGATCGCATGTACGAGTATTTATGCCAAAAACTCACCGATGTTCAAATTCTTTCCCACTCACAAATCTCTCACATACGTCAACGTTTCAAAACTTTCACATTAAAAGAGTCGTCATCTATTTGACTCGTGGAAACGAATTTGTCATAAGGTCTAATTACCCTTTGAATGTAATAAATTTAAAAAAAACACTGAACATGTGCGAAATTTTTGTCAATATTGTACGTTTTATTTTCATATTTAAGTGGTTAAATCACACATCATAACATTTGGACGAACCGGCCTATAAACAAAACTTTTTGATACTTAAGCAACTTTTAATTTTACGTTATAGCAGTGAAAAAAAATCTAGATACTGCCTAAAGATTGACTATGCTACTAAAAATCCATATTGCAATTTAATTATCAACGGATTTTTTAATCCTTTGCTGCGTTATATAATGAAGATTCTCGTATAGCAGTATCGACAAAAATAATGTTCTTTTATTAGAAATTGTTCGATACTATTTATAATCTTGTCCATTTCACCATTCAAACGTGTATTTAGCTAAACACGTTGAGCATGACTCTAGACACTTTGAGTAATCCAATTCGTGTAAATTAGTACTTATACTACCTCGTTAAGGCTGAGGTGACAAATGGTCACCTTAAGTATATTGTTTATTTTATATGTTGATCTAGTCCAGTGGTCAGCAAACGGCGGCTCTTTGGATACTTGAGTGCGGCTCTTCCACGAATGAGGTGCTTAAAATGCATTTTTTTATTTTAATTTAATAGCATTTTAATGAAATTTTTAATCTTTTCAAGTATGAACGTTATCAAAAGTTAATTGAGAAATCGTCTTATTCATAAAAATCTGGAATCGTGACTGAAATCAAAAACAGCAACATATAATACGATAATCTGACTTACCCAAACGTTTAAAGCAAATGCAAGGCCCATTGTTCACATAAAACATGACATTATTTTAATATTTATAATAGAAATGTAATTTTATCAATGGATAAGATTATTACAAAGTATGGTGTGTAGTTTTATTCAGTATATGTACCTAGTTTTAACCGACTTCTAAAACCAGGTTTCTTGTAACGCAGAAATTTGGCGTATGCCAAACACTGGTTTAGTCAATAGAAATTTTATCACCAACAGTAAATATCTCTAATTATACTTCAGCTAGTATAATATACCATTCTGTTCTTCTATTATAAATGCAATTTTCGTTTGGAATTAAAATAAAATAAGTCACGTCGTGTTAAATGTTTTCCAATTGAATTGTAATATCACTGATTAATATTTTAAAACACCCTGTATTGGATATATGTACGGTTAATTATTTCTCAGCCCAATTCATCTTCATTGATCGTAATCTCGAATATAGAATCATGCTACCGGATAATTTCTTCGCCATCATAGTTAGTTGATGCTGTTGCTACCAAATTACTTTGTTGGGACTAACTGCGTATGAGCCCGGCCCATCCACCTCTGTCCGGCCATAATTAATAACCGGTAGCCGATGGTTACGAAAATAAATTAGTTTTTCGATAATGGCTGTGGGCTGGACAGAAAAAAAACGAAAAATCCATCGTCTTCGCCCAGACCACTTTTTGCTCTGGCGCGAAATAAATAAATACATTAAAATACAATATGTGCAATTTTAACCAGTTAAACGATAAACACATTCATATCTCACTTGCTTACTCATAACCTACGCTACATACACACCGGTGCGCACTGTTTTAGTTACAAGTTAGTTAAATTACTTTTCTTTCCTACAATATTCGTTTGACATCTACCAAAATACGGGTCGTTCATTGTGGCCTGCCAGAAGTCTTCTTACTTCTTAATTCATGTCACACCCCTTAGTCGGAGCATATGGACACCACATACTGCCTCCATGAATCCCTGTCATTAGCCAGTCTTCTTGCATCCTCCCATGTCATGCCTGTGTCCCGCGACTCCGCCAAATACACCTGTAGATGGTGTTCAGCGGCCTCCCGGGACGAATGAATCCGGTTGGTTTAAAGAAGGAGCATGCTCGGTTGAGATGTGATTCAGGCCTTTTTTACAGATGACCAAGCCAAGTCCAGCGCCTCATTTTCACCTTGAATGTTATGAGCGGCTGCATGGTCCGTTCCCTTATCACCTCGTTTCACGTATAGTCATACCATCGCATTCCCAAAATTCGCCGCAAGCATCTGTTTTCGAAGCTCAGTAAACGGTTGTTTCGAGACTTTGTAAGGTGCCATGACTCACACCCATAGAGCAGTATGCAAGAAATGCTCATCTAAAACGTCTTACAGTTATAAAGTCTAAATAGATATTTTTAATACTAAGTATATAAAATTCGGTAAAATCACTCAATTAGTAATAGGAATGTCAAAACAATAATATTGCCATACGATTAAAAGAAAAACTGCCTTGATTATGTGCGTGTGCCAGTATGCGAATATGTATGTTTGATACTATTGATATACTCGTATATACCATTTAATTGTGTAGTGATTGTTCTTCAACTATACCACGCTCTTTAAACGGACCATATGGACATCACAAGTTGACTATATGACCCTCTGTCGCTGGCCAGTTTCTTCGCATTTTGTGGGTTCAATGGCGTCCCAGGACGACGAAATCTGGTTAGTTTAAAAAAGAGGCATGCCCAGTTGAGATGCAGTTCAATCATTCTCGGCATGTCGCCAACCCAACTCAAACTTTTCATATTTACTTTAGATGTGATGAAAAGCGACATAGTCTATTCCCATACCACTTAATTTCGCGTATAGTCGTACCAAACGCACTCTCAGAATTCGTCGCAAGCATTTCTCTGTAAACTGCAAATTGATTCAAAATTATATTTTTACGTTTTTATCACAATTGTAATTGTGAAATCGTAAATACTCGCCTAAAACGATCTTTCAAATCCATTTAAATTCATAAGCATACGAATATTTCATTTTAGTCCAAATTTTTGTACAAAACTAACTGTTTATTCATTTTTAGTCATGTATTATTGAGAATTTTTTGAGTTACTTTTATTTGTTTATAACACAAAAATAACAAACGATTCACTGAAAATGTGTTTAATTTTTTAAAAATGGAAGATTGTTTCACTTGTCACTTGTCGAAACTATAAATTGAATAATTTAAGTCAATTTTTCGATTTTTTGTTGTGAGCAGTTGCTGCGTACAAGAAATGAATAGCGATATACTTTTCATCGCTGTTAACAGTTTAATGCTCATTCATGATCACTGTAATTTAATTCTTTTTCAACTCAGTTCCTAATCTGCAACTGTGGTTTTTCTTTCTTATTCCGTCAACTTGATTTGAGGAGTGGGGACAATTGCTTGCATGATTTTTTTGCCTGAATCATTACATCTGACATTAAATAATATTAAAATCAACTTCAGTTTTTGGGTGATTACTGAGATTACAATGCTATTGATTATAAACCAGACATAACATGACGTATAGACATACTCGTAGCTTGAATATTCACCGACTCCATACCATTCAGTTGATCAGTCAACCGGACATGGAGGCTTTGTCTTCGAGCTTCGTTAGCTTAAGCTTGGTTTGAAGGGTGACAATTACATACTCGTATGTTGCGATTCGCAGTATGTTAATCACGTCATCTGGTATTGCTATCATATATCCAGTTGGGGGAAAAGAACTGCTGAACCCCAGTCGCACCGACAGGATTTTGCGATGTATTAAAAGCAACAACTACTTTTTTCGTATGAAAAGTAAAAATATTTCTTTCTATGAGCTATAACTAATAGATTGTCGCCCTCGTGGGTGAGTGGATAGGCATCCGATTCACGAACTGAGAGTCACGGGTTCGAGACCCGTGCTGGTCGCAAATTTACAAATGTTTATTCATTTGTATTGTAGCCAGGACACGAACTCGAAACGGTTGAGCTAATAACTGACAATTATTACTCGTAAAACAAACTGTCAAAATAATCTTCATATTGTGGAAATCCATATGCTTCGTTTCGGAGTGGACAGGGTTAAACAAAAAAAAAGAATAGATTGTTTTTTGAATAGTTGAACGTCATTATAAAAAAAAACAGCTTATCATATAAATGCATTTTGAAAATTTACTTTTGACCAGTATAAAACGACCACGCTATATGAAGTTGTACATGATCTTTTAATAACTGTTAGGATATATTTTGCAAAAAAAAAAAATCGGCCCAGCCACTTGATCGGTTTCTGATATATATAAGACTAGTAGGTTTAAATGAACCCAATCGATACAATGCTTCTTATTTCCCTCTAATAATGAACACTAGGAAAAATACACAAAAATTATAAAGTGATAAACATTAAAAATATATTCATGCCTAATGAAGTCTACCGATTTAGTTTAACAGATTCTGCTATTTAAAAACAAATCAAAGAACAAAACCCGTTTAAACTCACTATCACCCATGTAGATGATACCGATAGCTGAGGTAATTTCGATGAACTTAGTCTTCGCCCTACTTGTCGCTACAACTACTGGTAGGCTATTTTTACATTTCTGGATGAAAACAAACTGATGTTCTTGACTTCTCAGGTAGCTATCGGGCACATAAATATTAATAATAACCAAAATGGCAAAGTTCTCATAGACACTACGCCTGAGTTCCTTCTAAATTAAACTAAAATATCTAAGCGTACATAAGAGAAAATCAGTTGGCTGAAGCTACAGATAGCAGCCATACATCCTCTGAATTTGACTACATTATTATACTAAGATTTTTAAAAGTTTTCTGCATTTTGTCACTAATTATGTTTTTCGAAACGGGCTGTGTTAATATATAATACTAGCCTCAATTAATATTAATACAAATATTTTACACAATTAAGTGCACTCACAATACTTGTGAGGCACTTTGTACTCCGTAAATAAAATAAATTAATGGTACCGTTCTTATATTATTTTTTATTATTGTTACTATCTTAAATAATGTGAATATATTTTTTTCTTTTGACCATATCTGCTCTGAAACGAAACATATGTATCTCCGCAATATGACGATTATTTTGACAGGTTTTTTTACCAGTAATAATTGTCAATTATTAGCTCAATCGTTTCGAATGCGTATCCTAGCTACAATACAAATGAATAAGAATTTGAAAAAAAATCCAACCAGCACGGGCCTCGAACCCGTGACTCTCATTTGCTAGGCGTACGCGTTATTCATTAGCCTAACGAGGGCGACATGTATATATATATATATGAACTTCCGAATTTCAAGTAATCTTTTCAGTGTTGTTTATTCTATTAACTAAATGTTTTTGAATCAAAACAATTTCTACTAACATCTTATAGGAAACTAATTCAACAATATTAGTAGATCATTATTACAAGTTATTGTATTGCATATTTTAAATTTTGTTGATAATATTATTTATTTATACGCTACTTAATTATAAGAATCTATTTTAGTTATATTTTCATAATGATTAATGCGTTGCCTTTTATACAAGATATATTATATTACATACAATATATTATTGTTAATTGACCTTAATTGACGTTAATGTGAAGCGAAGTACGCACTATGACATAGTCAATACAGGACGAGCTATCTACTTTTAGAATAAAATTATTTTGCGTTCTGTTTGATGTTGGAATAATAAACACGTAAGGTTTTTTTCTTACTTTATTTTACCCCTTCCCCTCTCCATGTAACACCATGTAGACATTCAGTTAAAGTCCACCCCTTCCTCCTCTCAAAAGTTACATCACTTTTCACATTAACCGATTAAGTGCCAGAAACGAGTAAACTCGCACAACTTAAAACGTAGTTTGCTAGACAAATTTGGCTATTTTGAATGATTTTAAATAGAAAAGTGCTGAGATATAATTGTTATATGGTCATTAAAAACAAAGGCATAATTAAGAAACATTCAATATACTACATATTTAAAAGAAATATTTACGTTCTGCTATCGCCTAAAACTTCATAGCTTTCCGGGTTTTGACATTATGTCTGGCACAGAAAAGGTTAAATACTCGTAGGAATGCAAGTTACAATCACTTTCTTTCTACTCTTTGAGAGAGAAAAGTGTTACGTAACAATAAAAATTTACCCACCCTCCCCCTACGTAGTGCCATGTAGACGTTGATAGTCAGCCCTCCCTCCCCCTCAAAAGTGTTATGTAGTTTATGGACGACCCCTAAGTAGTATAACGTATATCTGTAACTAAAATAGATTATAAATATACTTTTCGTAGTTAATTCCGTTGTGAAGATTCATGATTTTCTACTCTGTATGAAAACATTGCTTTATTAATTTTAATGTATCTATATCGAATTATACAAAAATAATATTGAAGTTTTGGTACTATTGTGACATTTATTATTTATGTATCTTCTATCAAACGTGCTTTAATATTTTGGTTTGTGCACTACATATCAAAAGGTCATATAACTTATGTCAAATTTGTCACCCTCGTAGGTGAGTAGATAGCGCATCTGACTCACTAGTCAAAGATCCAGGGTTCGAATCCTGTAGCTGGCAAAAATTGTACACATTTTTTCATATGTATTTGAAACCTAGACATGGAGCAAATTTGTTTAACATATTTTTTTTGTTTAATATACTTATGTTAGAAACACTCAAGCGGATCAGCCAAATAATCCTTAGCCGGCTTAATGCGGTTTGCCAGTATTAATATAATATTCAATATCGACATTATAATTTGCTACATTCTCATAGTACAGAAAATGTATAAGGAATATGACTAAGCTTGTTTTACCGGATGATAGAGCGCGCAAAAATCTACCAAACTGCATTATTATTCGTTGATCAAAACTGTCAGTTTTCAATTTAACGCCTTTTGCTGGTATAACGACTAAACGTATATCCATTTACTTTTTCTCATATCCTTTCCATTTTAGTAAAGTGAGAATTTAGATGTTAATACAACACATAGTACGTATTAATTTCACTTATTATATATCGACAGTGTTTAAGTAAAAGGGAGCAACCCTCACGGAAATTTTTTTACAGGAGGCACAAAAAACGTGTTTAATGATTTTTAGTCAAAGTCACATCAACACAAACTTAAAGTGCATGATGGCCAATAAATTGGTGTTTCATTTTCATGGTCTGATAATTAAGAAAGTTATTAAAGAAAAATCAATAAAATTGATGTTAAATGCTTTTTTCCTTACTACACAAACTTAGTAGGTCGTTCTTTTTCAAAATCTCAAGCTGGATTTCAATAATAATTATGTATATTCAAAAGTCACATTAACATAAACTTGAAGTGCATGATGGCCAATAAATTGGTGTTTCATATTCATGGTCTGATAATTAAGAAAGTTATTAAAGAAAAATCATTAAAATTGACCTTTAATGCTTTTTTTCCTTACCACACAAACTTAGTAGGTCGTTCTTTTTTCAAAATCTAAAGCTGAATTCCGATAATAATTATGTATATTCAAAAGTCATGTTAACACAGACTTGAAGTGCATGATGACTAATAAATTGGTGTTTCATTTTCATGTTCTGATAATTAAGAAAGGTATTTAAGAAAAATCATTAAGATTGACGTTTTATGCTTTTTTCCTTACTACACAAACATAGTAGGTCGTTCTTTTTCAAAATCTAAAGCTAAATTTCAATAATAATTTGGCATTTTCGGCTTAACTCTTTTTGACAGAACGTGTATTTAGTTTTGTACATTGTGATTTCCTAATAAAATCGCTTTTCAAAAAACTGAAGGTTACGCCCCTTTACCTAAACAGGGTCCTATAATAAATATTATAATGGAATATAATAATTTTTTCCACAGTTCACTGAGTTGAACAGCTCATGACACATGAGATAATGGGAGTAAAATACTCACATATAATTAATTAATATAGAAGTTAGTTACGCTTAAAATAGCTAATGTCATATTAAACGTTGTTATTATTGTATCGAGTACACTGAACGTATCTTACATTCCATTATTTCTTACTGTAGCGATATGTATGTCATGATAATATTAATATTGCAATTAATACTTATAACATATTGATATATGTATATATAGGGATGGGCTTTCTATATATTGACAAGGGGCTCGCTTAATCTTAAAACTATTAGTTCGCATTGTTCCAGAGAAGGAGAGCATTTTAAACTCTTATAAAATTGTACTCAAAATATAAAACACAAGTCGCAAAGAACACTAAATAGAAACTGAAATTCACAATAGTAACTATTAGATGCTTTCCTTTGCAATTTCGTGCAAAATAGCAGTAAAGAGAGAAAATGTGAACATATTTGCGGGGGTTTGGTATCATAATGGTGAAACTACAAAATGGCTCTTTTGAGTTGAGTACTAAACTAACATTTAAAAAAAATATTCTACTTGTGACAGAAAAATAAAACTCTTTTGATTAGTAGTTACCCAGATAAACTTGAGTGAAAATACAAATTGACCGTGTTTAGGCAAAAGAGATTAACCCTCGTAGAAAAAAAATTACAAAAGGTACATATGACTTTTATTTTTTTTATGATTTTTAGTCAAAGTCCTATTAACATAAACTTGATGTGCATGGCGACAATAAATTGGTGTTTTATTTTCCTGATCTGATAATTAAAAAAGTTATTAAAGGAAAATCATTACAATTGAAGGTTAATGCATTTTCCTTTCCCCCAAATTTAGTAGGTCGTTCTTTTTTATCAATTTAGAGCGGAATTTTGATAATAATTCGGCATGATTAGCTTAATTCTTTTTGACATAACATGTATTTAGTTGTGTACATTGTGATTATCAAATAAAAACATTTTTCAAAAAACTGAGGGTCAAACCTTTTTGCCTAAACAGGGTCGAAATGAAATGAAACGTTCAAAGATAGAAGTATGAAACGAAATCTTTTTGAAAACTGTTTTGTTCCATATTTCAAAACTGTGTTTATATAGTTTCACTCTTATGATCCTAAGCCTCCGTTCCGTCCATTATGGGTTTGTAAATATATATATTTCCCCACAGTTTAATATTATTTTGTCAACGGATCGGTATTGAATTGCGAAGCACTGTATTTTTAAACGTAACAGTTCGTCTATATACCAAGTAACGCTCTCGTGGAGAAGGAAGGGGTTACCACCAACCCCTACACGGCATTACAAGGAGGAGGGTGGATTAATTGTTATTGTTACGCAACACTTTTCCATCTCAAAAAGTGGATTGAAGTTGACTGTTACTTTTCTTTGAATTTATAATTTGGAAAGTTACGTAACCTTTGGGGGTTGGGAGGGGAGACGAAGGGGAAAACCGTAAGAAAATACGTTACGTAGTTTATTGGCGAACCCTAATTAGCGTTTCAATTGATACAATTGTAAAAACTGATGTTGAACAGGTGCCATTTTTTAAGAAAATTCAGCTCTCAAATAGATATTGACACTTTATTTTAAATCGATGATAATTGTGAAGTATTCGTAAATTTACTACAATATACCGATAGTTAAAGCCAAATAAAGGAAAAATAAATTAATGATACTAGGTTGTAAATAATGGTTGAATCAAGACGTGATGATGCCGCCAATGATTTAACGGTGACCCTGTGGCCACAGCTATGATGTTATTTAAAACATGTCCGACATTGTGGGATTTTCATAAATTCCATAGCAGCCTCCTTAACAAATTTTAAATTAAGGATTCCCCACTTTGACTTTATTTCTTTTGTACTCGCTTTTCTGATACCTACGTTTCAACCCTTTGAACGATAAATACCGTTCATTATATTTCTTTTTATAAATATCATGAATTTACTGCTGGGTCTTTGGGTAATGTTAAAACAAAAAGTGTACCTAAAATTTTAATAATAATAAACTACATTAGCCTATCGTCTTATTATCTTCATGCGCCTTTCCATTTTAATACAAGTAAAATAAATTAAATAGTTTTCCATATCTATCACCCGATAAAAAAAAACTCGTCAGTTACAAAGCTACGATATTTTTAACTTTTCTATTTTTATAAAAATACTCGTAAAGATAAAAAAATGTCTTATTTCTGGCTAGTAGAGCCCGTTCGCCCAGCAAGTGGAAGTTGCGGGTTCAAGCCCTGTAGTAAGTCACAAAAATGTTCAAATGTTTGTTCATTTGCTTTTGTAACCAAGGTGGATGAACTTAAAGTGGTTGTACTAATAATTAACAACTATTACATGTAAAAAAAATAATTCTTAAAAAAAATATCACACTCTGAAAATCACAACTTGGAACGGATATGGAATAATAAAAATAAAAATGTTTTCTTTTACTAGAAATAAAAGTATTTTTCATTAGAAGTAAAGTAACTATGACTTAAAATTATTTAAGTTTATACTAGTTATTTTGATTTATCAACATTTTTTTTATAATTCTACCCCGAATTACGTAGTTGGTATCTTGCTGTCTACTTATAGGCTTTTTAGCCAACTTTTTTTTGTCACATCCATTCCGAAACAAACCAAAGCAAATGATGTCATTTACCATAAGCCGTAGTGCAGGGATGGGATATCTATTCTTGCTATAAGGCCCTTTGTACTTAATGTAAGTCAACAAAACCAGATATAATAAATAATAACTAGATTTCGTAACGATTTTAACAATTTTTTTCGAAATAATCTGGATGAAAATGCTATAGAATAATCACATTTTTCTCTTATAAGAACGACGGTTTGATAATAAATTAAATGTGGACAAATTTGGTCCAAAGATTTGGTTGTAAGTAAACTTAATTTCTTTTTAAAAATTCTATTTTATTTTAAATATGTTTCTGTAGCTCATCATTCATGGTGTTAAGTCTTAATTTATTGCTCGATCTTTCTGTATTCTCTTAAAATTTATAACCCTTTTAAAGCCGAGTACATATATATTTTCGTTGGATCAATTCTTTTTTTTATGACAGGACGTAGCAGCTTCTGCACTTTTTACCCTTTGTTATAAAATGACTACATGGTGTCCATTCTTCGGACCTGCCATCCACTCGTAATAATTTATAATTCACACATCTGTCAGTGAACTTTTTTGTATACCATATCTGATTCTGTTCAAAACGCAATTTTAAAAATCTTATACATAATTTTATTTCATGGCTATTATCGCCAAAAAAATATATGTCTGCCCGAATGCCTCTGGTGTCTGCGATAATTTTCGCTACCTACACGCTATATGTGACCACATGGGTTAATAACAAACATTATGCAATTAAATTTCAATTTTGGGTTTTTCTCAAATGATTGACTGACTTCATATCAATTGACCTCTCTGTTCTTAACTATATTTATTATTATAATTTGGCGCTACGATCCATTCAGGTCCATGGTCGACTACACAACCTCCCTCCAGGCCTCTCTATTTCTAGCTATCCCTCTATCTCTCTCCAGTCATTCACACTCAACATTTTTGCGTCTCTGGTTACTTTGTCCGCCCATCTCATTCTGGGGCGAACAGATCGAGTGCCTACTGAAGTTCCTTCAAACGCCTTCTTGAGAGTTCTAGATTCGT
>JAPMAG010001060.1:2549-13190 GCA_036584685.1 Rhyacophila sp. Rhy_31_5 | reverse complement strand
ACATTGTGATTCTCAAATAAAATCACTTTTCAAAAAACTGACGGTTACGCCCTTTTACCTATACAGGGTTGATATAATATACTATTTAAATAAAAAAATACATATATAATTTTAAAAACCATATTAAAAACACTCTAAATTTCTTCATTCAAATATCAAATTATAACCTGATAACTTCGTTGTACTCATAGGTAACGAGACACGAACAATATCTCAAATTTTAATAACGTTTAAAAACACTTACACTAGGTATACGCGATGAATGATTACTCTGTTACTTAAAAGAGACATTTAAAGACTAAATTGTGTATAATTAAATTTTAGGCAGACGCCCATTTGTTATTTTCCTAAAGTAAGAATAAATTTATTACTAACATCATGAACATGATGTCTAAAGCGCCGGATATTAATAACAGAGAAAGAATCCACCCGAGAAAGTTTAATCTTAATAGATGTCCCTGTAATTAAATTTTTATTAATTTTCTTCAGACATTTTACGTACAAAAATATCTTTTATGATAAAAAAATATCAAATTTACGTGTAAAAGATTATTAAAAATGTCTAAAGTACGTTTCCGCTATTAATTTAACTCGCTTTTATTATTTAATTTATTAAATAAATACACAGACAAATTATTTTTATTTTGCTTGACATCATACTTCTCCTACAGTTCATGGAAAAATGATAATATAAAACAGTTCAAGTATTTGTTATACAGCACAAAAGTTACTCAATAATCAACCAATTGAAGCGTCTAGTTCAGTGGTTTCCAAACTGGGAGGCGCCAAAAACTCACAAAAAAAATATATAAAAATAAATCTTCATATGTTCGTATTTGGTTCGGTTTTGCTAAAACGTTGTTATTGTTCTGTCAATTGTATCTAATTTTAACATTTTTTTTTTGGAAGTAAAGTTATTATTATTTAAAATGTGTCTATATTAGTATATCTATTAAAAAGTAAAAAGTAGGGAGGGAGGCGCAAAAAAAAATTTTTTTTGGGGAGGCGTGGTAGCAAAAAATTTGGAAACCGTTGGTCTAGTTACAAAAAGCGATATAAACACATCTGGTCAAAACCGAGAAAAAAAATATGTTCTGATTCTACACTCAATTTTACACTACATATATGTGAAAATTTCATGTTCCAAAACCTAATATAAAAATATGAAAAAAATAAAAAAACGATTTGTTCCTGTATTGGAATTTTTCAAATCTGGTTGATTCCACGCGCATTTAAATATTTATTTCATTTTTAAGTTTATCAGCTAATAAACGTAAATATGTTGTGCTATTTTAAACATTGAATATGATGAAAATAAATAATCTTACCACAAAACAAAATTTGACCTTGAAACATAAAAACAACGTTTGCCGACAATATTGAAATGTGCTTACATCGCTGTTTGTAAATAGACGCTTCAATTATTCTAAAATCAACGTTGAATAAATATTGCAAAGCCTACAATAAGACAGTTTGTTGATGTACGAGTATTATAGAAACAGTGACATTAATACTGATGTAATATAAATAACGAAGCTTACGAGAGTGAGAAATAAAGACTTTCCTCAAGACGCTGAAGATATCTGATCGTGATAATTATGTTTAGCTTAACAAAACAATCTATTACAAATATGAAGAAGATAGTTGTTTGATTCGCAGTATCGTCTCTAGACGGTCGCAGCTTTAATAGAGAAAACAATATATAATAGTAAACAGTCAATTCAGTATCAATTTACTGTCTAGTTTATATTTTTTCAAGGAACGTCTCAAATAGCGACGCAATAAATAGTTTTCTTATATAAATAAGGCTTTATAAAGAAAAATATTTCTTAATTATATAATTAAGTGAGAAAATAGGACAAAATGTCGAAAAATATTTGGACCAGTTCAAGAAAATGAAGGATTTTGCATCCTTACTAATGCTACAATGTAAATTTTAATAATTTCATTTCCAATAATAATTTTCCTGTTAAAATACCTAAACTTTTCCTTAACACAATATCTTTCCTTAAGAGATTCTTGAATATTTTAATATTACTTTTCAAATATTATTCTGAGAGTTTTGTATCTATGAGTGAATGATCCGTGACTTTCCTCGACTGATTTTTTCTTAGGAATGCTTAATTATTGTAGTTTAAAGTTTCGAATTAATTTTTATTACGTCGTGCATATTTTTCGATTAATACGTGGTGTCGATTAGAACTTTACCGTTCTGGTTAGTATAAATATCTATCTACTCGTATGTCCCCGATAACTACCTGAGAAACCGAGAAAGTCAGTTTTTTTTTCATCACGAAAAATAAAACCAACCTACCAATAGTAGTGCTACTATGTTCAATGTAATTATCTCGGCTATCGATATCTTGCACTTGAGTGAGATTGAGTTTGAGCAGAATTTGTTATTTGAATTAATTTTGAATAACTGAATTTGTCGTCTTCATTGGATTAGTTGGTTGCGCGTACGGCTATCAAGCGGGGTTATCGGGTTCAAGGCCCGGGCTAGTTGCAATTTTTTTCAAATGTTGATTCATTCGTATTGTGGCCAAAACACGAACCCGAAACGGTTAACTAATAATTGACAATTATTACTCGTAAAAAACCTGTCAAAACAATCTTCAAATTGTGAAAATTCACATGCTTCGTTTCGGAGCGGATATAGTTAAAAGAAAAAAAAAGAATTTTTTTAAGCTCAATCAGTAGGGTTCTTCAAATACAAATATATTTTATTTGTTTCACTTTTTATTTTTTATGTACTTTTGACTTCTTTTCTTAGTTATATTTTGCTTGTATTTGATTTAGCATACGCACTTTATTTATATTTTTATGTAATAAGCACGTTAAAACAATAATTTGTTTTGTCCATAATGTGTAAAAAAATCTGATGTCAGTGTCAATTTCACCAAATATATTTTACAAAACTCGGCGAGGTTTTTATTGTTAGATTTATTTAGACCAGTGAATTTTTATATTGCCATGTTCGCTACTGGGTAGACTATCTAGCACCTCTACAGTGGGAATATTTTAACAGTTATGTTTATGATAGTTATTTGCTCAACTAGTTTGCTTACTATCTTGGGTAGAAAAATGAAATTAAAAAAATATTCGATTTTTTTACCACCCACGAAATCGTACCCGAAATTTACTATTTCACAACCAATCTATACTCGTATGTATATATAACCAAAAAACATATCATTTAGATTATTTTGTAAAATAAAGTTAATGGAAATATATTTATAGATAATAACGTAGTAACTGAAATTCATTATGTTTTAAATATCTAAAAAAGACGATTCGTAATATTATCTTGATAGTGCTACATAATAAAATTAGTATTGTTTTAAATTTAATGTGTATTTAAAAATTTTCAATGTTTATTAATACTTATAACCTTTAATGAAACTTCTTAAAAGCATACTTTTGTAAAAAAAAAGTCGTTAAAAGTTTCTTCAACTTTCTATAATAAAACAAAATCAATCGAGCTTTCCGGAATGTAGTTACTTAACGTATGAGAAATTCTTTCAAAGTATATTCGAAATATAACTATTTGCCCTTTGAAACAAGGCCATTACTAAGTGCTTAACAATACATTGACCCTCGTGTTCTTCAATGAGTTTATTTTAGGCATATAATAGAAAATAATACTTTCATTCGGCAGTACATTTTTAAATCACACGATACAATCTTGACAGTTGCCAGGAATAATCATCATACGAGTACATATATGGAAAATATCGTGACCTTTGTTTTTAATAGACTGTTACAGGTACGTAATTTTTAAAATCATAATATGCTCAGTGTAATATTTTAATATTTTTTTAAGAAAAGAAACCTGATACACATCAAAGTTTCAAATACTCGTAACTCCGTATTAATGAATTGCAGTTTCAATTGAACACGATCTCCAAATTATAAAAACATTTATTCTAAGTGATTGCAGATTTTTTATGATGCGATTTATAAGTTCCTATTGAGCTCTAAATATCTTAGGTATGTAAATTACTTTATAAGCCGCATAGATATTTATTGAGAAGTGTCAAATATCGATAAATTTATAAAGCGTCAGATATCATTCTAATTTATTTTACTAAGTGTCTAAATATGAGTTTTCTTTTAACCATGTCCAACAAAACATATGTATGACAGTTTTTTTAAGAGTAATTATTGTCAATTATTAGCTCTTGCTAGACATACGTACTATCCATTATTCTGACGAGGGCATCTAAATATACGTTATATATGTGTATATATTTATTAGTATAAATAAGGTAGTAATGCACATTTATTTATATTTCCAAGGTATTTTTATTGATGGATTTTCTTAGCTTACATGAGTAATTTAATTTAACTAACTCTACAATAATTCGGTATTTTTGGTTTCATTTATTTTGACAGAACGTATATTTAGTTGTGTACATTGTGATTCTCAAATAAGAGGACTTTTCAAAAACCTGAGGGTTACGCCTTTTTACCTTAATAGAATCGATAAATAAAACAAGTAAAACGTATCATTGACGTTGTATCACCTGACCGATTTATCTTACAATACAATATTAAATACTGATGACAATCGGATGAATCTAAAATGAAATACTCCGAAGAATACTTAGACCAGTTGGAGAAAAAGAAGAATTTCTTGTCCGCACTAATGTTGACCTCCGCGAGCAATTTACCCTCAACATAGTGAATGTCTTCAGGGCAAGAAGATTTAGATTGGTAGGTCGTGTTGTAATGTGCGATGAATCTAGAACTCTTAAGAAGGTGTTTGAATGAACTCCAGTTGTCACTTAGCACGCCGGCCACCCCATAATGAGATGGACGGATTTGAAGAACTCACCACTGACCCACCGGTACTCGCAGCCGCGATTATGCACGGTCGCCTGCCGGACCCTTAACGAAAGCAATGTTTTTTATTTCCCAAATTTTGATTTTCAACCTTCCCGCAGCTGAGCTACTCGGGATAGTATCACCATGAACAATGAGCTAAAGAAAGAAAGAAAGAATTTAAAGGAAATAATGAGAATAAGATGTATAGATAATTTAACTAGAAATGCAAAAATGTCTAGTGTTAATGACTGAAAAGATAGAGGCCCAGACAGAGGTTGTTCAGTCACCCATGTACCTGAATCGTAGTGCAAGATTTAATTCAAAAATATATAATTAATTCATCGGATGAATCAAAAAATTCTTTGCAACCGGCTATATGCGGTTAACGGCTATACCGAATAATATTACCAATATATACAATAAGATTGTAAAAATATATTTCATAATAAAGTCAAAGGCCGAAATGCGTCGAAGATTTGTTAGTTACCGGAAATTTTGACACGAGAACGGAAGCGTGCGACGCGTGAGCGTCCCGCTATAAATAAAAATTGGCAACACTAAACTATCAACTCCAAAAAAAAAAAAATGTCGCCAACTTTTATTTACTACTCACACCCATAACATTGCATTACTATTTTTAACAAAACTTTTTTTATTAATAAATTGAAAAGGTTAATTAACCGTTTAATTGTAAGTTTCATCACCGTACTCCCGTTATATACGCCTACCGTTAAAAAAACAGACCAACTTCAATTGATGTTTTATATATTTTAGGGGTTGTCCATAAACCTCTTGAAGTGGGGCTTATCTACATAGCGTTATAATGAGGACGATGGGTTATTTTTTATTTGTTACGTAATACATTTCCTTATTACAAATTGGATTGAAGTTGAATGTAAATTACATTTCTATTCAGTTTGGAAAGTTACGCAACCTTTAAGAGGATGAGAGGTGAGGTCAATTGAAGTATTTACATGGTGTTACGTGGAAGGGGAGGATAAAAAACGGAAGAAAAAAAGTATGTGTTTTATGAACGACGCACAGTAATAATCACATTTTGTTTTACTGATGATTTCTTATCTTTGTATTTTTTGTGCAATTCATCTTATTACAATTACACAACGCAATAAATATGTTTATATAATTTTTTTTATTTAAAAATATTTTGTATTTATCAATAAAGTGAAAATGAAAATGAAATACTTTGAGAAACATTTAAATAAATTACACGTTACTAAAATAGGCCAAAATTATATAATCAATCAAAATAAAATGCAATTAAATTACAATTTCTGCAAAGGAACATAAGAATTGGGTCACCTTGTTAAATAAGTCATTTATAGCATCAGTTGATCCTTCAACCTCTCTTCTACAATGGACCAAAAGTGATATTTCAATAAATTGTGCGGCTTGCAACAGCCAATTCCAAAAGTAGAAGAATAACAAATATACTCGTACAAAAGATGGTTGCAATAGTAATCTCGTGAAATAATATTACTTTGCATAAAATCGCTATTTTTAGATAAGTGAACGGGTTTCAATTAGACAAGCCGGAGAGAGCGCGTGTTCAGCGGGTAGCTCATGACTTTTTTTAAATTCCAAATACGCTCCGATATGGAGTAAATGGAATCTTCATACCATGAAAAAATTATTAACATTCATTTTTTTACGAGTAAAAGTTGTTGATTATTAACTTAACCGTTTGGGTTCGTGTCCTGACTACAATACAAATGAATAAACATTTGAAAACTTTCGCAACCAGCACGAGCCTTGAATCTGTGATCCCCGCTTGCTAGACGTATGCGCTATCCACTTGCCTAACGAAGGCGACTGTTTATATATCACCTCTTTATAATATTAGCAACGCGTATTAACTGGTTGTTCTAACAGATTAAAAGATTACTAATTAAAATCATTTAGCTTGACTAAAAACAAGTGTCGCCCTCGTGAGTGAGTAGTTAGGCATCCGCCTCAGGAGGCGAGGGTCATGGGTTCAAGTTCCGTGTTGGTCGCAATTTTTTACAAATTTTTATTCATTTGTATTGTAGCCAAGACACGAACCTGAAACGGTTGAGCTAATAATTGTCAGTTATTATAACGCGTTAAAAAAACAGTCAAAAACAATGTTTACATTGTGGAGATCCATATGCTTTGTTTCGGCGCGGACACAGTTGAAAGAAAAAAGAAAAAAAACACATATACACTTTATTAAAAATCAGTTTTATAATTTTAAATGTTTTAATAGTTCACTTAAAAAGTAGAAACTTACAAGATCAATTAATATGATATGGCTATCGTTTTTATAATCACTCAATCCGTCTACATAAAACTATTAGCATTTCGTTATTCAACAAAATAATTTAATTGAACTTCTTTTGACTCGTGTGTCTATCCACTTAACTATCCACCACCGCCAAACCAATTTATAAGATCGTAAATAGTGCAGTTATGTGGCTGCCTGATGCATGTTATGCGATAGAATAACCTTAGATTATACGCCATTTTACCATTATGTTGGCTATGCGTTCACCATATGTGGCCATTGGTAGTTTATAGTGTAATATAAATGACAAATACAGCCTGCGGCAAGAGCCTTCGCTTAACCGAACAAGCAGAACTGTATACCGAAAGCCAGAAGGGAAACGTGGTGGGTCTAAACCAATTAGATACTAAGAGGAGTCGTTTTGTGGTTAATGTACTCTTCAAACATAAAAAATACATTTTATATTGAATTAGAGAAAGTCCTCAAAATATCATCTTACACCAATTTGTTAATGGTTTATTTAGTTAATTAACACAAGAGTTTACGAATATATATTTAATTTATCATAAACAAACATTAGAATTTTTAATTTGTAATGTGATAAAATTGAACAATCTCTTTCACCTGACGCCTTCACACTGTACTAGTCAATTTTTTACTGGGCATGGTAAATTTGTTGCCAAGCTCTATAAGTGTGGTAAGCTGGTAAAGAGGCCTAACTGTGCTTACGGGCATGATCAGCAAACTGCTGAGCATGTTTTATGGGACTGTCTATTAATGATTTTACCTTGTACAGAACTATTTACCAGGATCCGACCTCATGCGAGTCCTATCGGGCATACGAACATGGTATCTACCGACACTAATTTCAAGGCCTCTTTCAAATCTGCGGTATTTTTTTCAGACAGACTCCCAAGTAAACTCATCGGATACAGTGTTGGACGGCTAGACTGATTGAGTATTCAACACACTGGGTGTAAAGGGTACTTCATGGCATTGAAGACTAGCTTTGAACCAATTAAATAGTCTACAACTTATATAAACTTATTTTACACTTCGATGCATGGTGATACTATCCCATGCAGCTCTGCTATGGGAATAGTTAAATAAAATCAAATATTCTTTTGTGCGGTGTTAAGAAGGCGACCGCTTACTATTGCGGCTGCAAATACTGGTAGGTAAGTGGTGGGAAAAACAAGTTTCTTTCACCATGAGATTAGAGACTATGTGATACATGATTTTCATCACTGTTATACGTATAAGCCACATAACTCTCTTGAAGGGGAGGGAGGAATGACGTTCAACGTCTAGATGGCGTTACAAGGGGGAGGGTGGGTTAATTTTTAATGTTATGTAACACTTTTACCTCTAACAAATTAGATAGGAGGTGATTATAAATTTCATTTTTATTTAACCTTTTCTATGCCAGATATTATCAAAAACACGTAAATGGGCGCTAAAATTGAGAATAGACAAAAAATATCAAAAATATTTTTGTTGGGATCTTGATTTTTAGATGGTGAATGTATGTATCATTAATACGAAATAAAAATGGTTGCGAAAATTCTCCATTTTATCAACATAGGGCTGAATAAAATATAAAAATGCCACTTTGTTTTTAAAAAAGTAGATGCTCATAATATCGATCGTGTTTAGGTAAAACGGTGTAACCCTCACAGAATAACTTTTACAGAAACATGTTTTAAGGATTTTTTGTCACATTAACACAAACTTGAATTGATGACCAACCAATTATGTATTTCATTTTCCTGATGTCATAATTAAAAAAAAATATTAAAGAAAAATCATTGAAATTGACGTTTAATGCTCTTTTTTTCACGCAAACTTGGTAGATGGTTCTTTTTTCAAAATCTAAAGATGAATTTCGATAATAATTTGGCATTTTTTGGCATAATTTCTTTTAACAGAACGTGTATTCAGTTGTTTACATTATGATTCTCAAATAAAAGGGGTTTTAAAAAACTAGGAGTTACGCCCTTTTATTTAAACACGGTCGATATACTCGTATATATATCTACTGATTCAGATTTATACATTATTTTATTATTGCTACAAACTTAATGCCAAAAGTTTCAAAAAGGCTAAAGAATTTCAAATGTATTTTTGTACCGCATTAGGGTTACATTAATGTCGTCACACTTAAATTATAATTATGAAAAATTGATTGTTTTTTAACGAGCAAAAAAGTAGACCTAGATTTTGAATAAATTATCAACACGATTGAAGTTTGAGTGTTCCGGTTGATAATTTGCGTGCAAGTTATTATACATACTTTTTTTTCGATGTTATAATTAAATTTATTTTTGAAATATGAGATATTTCTGATTTAGTTCAAAATATTTCTTTACCTAGGAGAGAAACTAACATATGTCAAAATTGGCACTTTTTCACTAAAAATGTTTAACATCGTTTTTGTGTTGTTCATTGTGATTTTCAAATAAAAGCACTTTTAAGAAACTGAGGGTTAAGCCCTTTTGTATTGTACGACGTTTTCCTAAAGAGAAATAATCTATTTTCAATGGAACTAGATAAAAGAGATATTGATAAAAATAAGTAATTACCATATAATATAGAAAAAACTAAATAAATATTTCAATATTGAACATATTTAGGTAAAAAGGAGTAACCCTCACAGAATAAATTTTAGGAGAGGCACAAAAAGCGTGTTTTAATAATTTTTAGTCAAAGTCATATTAACACAAACTTGATGCGCATGATGACTAATAAATTGATGTTTCATTTTCCTGATCTGATAATTAAGATAATTATTTATGAAAAATCATTAAAATTGACGTTATTTGCTTTTTTGCTTTCTATACAAACTTAGTAGATTGTTCTTTTTTCAAAATCTAAAGCTAAATTTCGAAAATAATTCGGCATAATTGGCTTAATTTCTTTTGACGGAACGTGTATTTAGTTGTGTACATTGTGATTCTCAAATCAACATACTTTTCAAAAAAACTGTGAGTTACGTTCTTTTCCCTACACATGGTTGATATAATAAATAGTTTAGTACTATTAAAAGCACTACTCAAAACAACAACAAAAAACGTAATAACTTGTTCTTGGTATGAGATAAAAAATGACAGGTACGCAGGGCAGGGTTGACGACTTGTCTACGATATCATATTATAAATCACTCAACATCAAATAGCACACTACACTTGTTGCCAAACAGATTCGCGCCAAATCATGACGTCATCTCGCTACACGATAATAATTTTCAATCATGTCATATTATTTTCTCAGGAATAGCTACTGAGCTTTGAAGCGTGCATAATGTGACTTAGTTTTATCAAAAAATATTTGTAGCCTCTATTAATTAACACTGTTGTATGTACTTCGATCAATGTACTATGTATCTGGTACGATTCACGAGATTTCTATTTATTTTTGCCTGTATTCCACGAACGAAAACTGGATATCAATGTGTAAAAATAAGTTTCCTTCTTTCCAAAATTATTTATATACATATCTTAAGTATGATATAAAGCAGGGGCTCTTAACCTAATTGCGGTTGCGGGCGAATT
>JAPMAG010001058.1:0-13193 GCA_036584685.1 Rhyacophila sp. Rhy_31_5 | reverse complement strand
AAGTGAACTTATTTCACTTCAACAAATTTGTGGCAAATGCCAAAAAAATGTTAATGTTTTCGATATTACATATTTGTTTGTTATATCCATTTGTAGTGTCGAATACAATTTTCAATAGACATAACATTTGTTCAAGTGGAATAAGTTCAATTTGGAAATACACGCCTCATATGTACATAGTTAACTCATTGTCTCCTGGGAACGCTCATTGCTCATAACTATTGCGACGGTTTTTAAAAATAATAAGTATTTTTTTATCGATAAATATTCATATATCATAAATTGCCAGTTTTCTCTAGCATTCGCTTTTTCGCCCGGAGACAATGTGCTTTAATTGGAATTGTTTATTGTGCATTTTCTCATTTTTATGATTAAGTATGTCGCTTTCAAATTCTCTTATAGTCTTTATAATACACTGTAGATGGTAGTTAGCAGGACACAAAGTCATCTTCCAGGGCAACGGAAACCCGAAGTCGGTAGGCCAGTTGAGATTTATTTTATCCGAATTCATGCTGAATTTTTATTTGTTATTGACGCCGTATTTCTGGACAAAAAAATCGTAATAACTAAACAATTGTATATAGGTCGTCCATAAACCACGTAACGCTTTTTCTTCCTTTTTTATCTCATGGTATTCTCATGGTAAAAGTTTTGGAGTGTGCACACTTCACGCCAGTCTTGAAGAATTAGCAACGGTTTCATTGTTCACACTCGCACACGACCATATATTTTACTGCGTGAAAGAGCAAACGATAGCAATTGCGTTACTTTTCTAGCACACGGTCGGTATAGGAGATCGCGCGATTCAATCTCCTTGGATAGAGTGTCCGTGTGAATGTATCTATTGATGTAAATAAAACTCATAGCATTCCCCTAAACTAGAAGAGTATGGCTGTGGTTTTTGTGTACACAAAATCTAAGTTCATAATATTTTCAGCAGATGTCCTGTTCCATTGCAAAAAACTTACATTGCATAATGTTCATGGCACGAAACGTAATCGACCAAGTTGGAGTTGTCCATTCAGAATATCAATGCCTCGGGTGACATGACTGGCTATAATATTACACCTGCTGTTCATAGTTTCCACGAAAAAATCACAATGACATTTCTCGGAATATATTTGCGTGTGGCCTTCTTTATTATGTACCGCCTCCTGCCAATTAAGGCCTTATATCACCTCAAATAATAGACAGGAAACCGAATTCAAATATTTTTGTTGATACTGACAATATCCTCTCATCTAAATTTGTGTGAACAAAAGCTTGAGTGTAAGCCACGAGTGAATTTTGCGACATGTGCAATCGACGAGTGTCAGAATGCTTTAAGAAGGGCATCATAGATTCAGTAGAAAACATGAAAAAAAATATTTATATATAATACTTTAAACACGAAATGAAAATAGCTTAGCACAAAGACTCATTTCAAAGGTTGTCCATACATCATGAAACGTTTTTATTTTTACGTTTTTTACACCCCCCCCCCTTTCATGTAACACCATGTAGACATTCATTTGACCCCCCCACTCTCCCTCCTCTCAACGATTACGTAACTTTCGATATTAAGGCCGTCTGCACACAGAACTACTCAAACGAAACTGATTGCTGACGCCAACCACCAACTAGACCGCCATGAATCAGTATCTTTGTAATTCTCTTGAGTAGCTCCGTGTGCAGACGGCCTAACCTGTCCAGAGTATGAATGTGCATATGCGTACGCTCACGCTCAAAATTCGCTTTGAAGAAGTATAGACGTATATATACGTATGTGTATTATTTATGCATCAAATAAACATTATACAATTATAATATTGCATCCATTTAATAAAATTCAAAATTGAAAGCTGAATTAATGAAAAAACTTTCACCCAATTATGCAACCGTAATTAAACCTCTCCCGGGTGAGTTTCTAAATTACGGTTGGACAATTGTGTGAATTTTTTTAATGTTGAATGTTGTATATGAGAATTTTATCGCTCGGTGCTTGACATGCATATCTGTACATATACCTCTTCAAAGTGAATTTTGAGCGGATGCAAATGCGCGTCCATACTCCTCGACATGTTATAATAATATAGAATATTATTTTGTGGTCATGATTTCGTATAAAACATTTATGTGTCATATATAATGTCACAACTTGGCAAGCACTGAATTTTTAAGCAAAACTTTAGAACCTTATATTTCTTTTATCGTATTAATATTTTTCATATTACATTCATATCTCTGTGTTTTCATATTTAAAATCATCCAAAATAATCAAATTTGTCCAGAAAACTATGTTTTAAGTTTACGTTTATGGTACTTATCGGTTAAAAGATATGCGCTGTACTAATAATTGTGAATTGAATTGTTTTCAATTTTGCATAATATTATATTACAAGTGCACGATTTTGCTGGTAAATTGTCAGCATTACTGGGGCGACAGAGTAGGTATATACATACACGTGTTATCTATTCTTATCGATGACAACAGATATGGAGCCGCGGCGAAACTTCACAGTGTCACCTTCGAAACAAAAAAGTGATGGGTTTTAACTCTGAGTAAATATTTTTATCAGCCACGAAGAAATACATGATTGGGCAGAATATTTTGTGTAGTAAATATTTACTTAGCCGTCTATATCAATAATACGTTAGGTGTTTGTAAGTAAATAAAGAATCGATCAAAGGTACAGGTGATGTTTGTGTAGAATTAAGATTAAAACTGATAGTGCCTTGAAGGAGAAAATAATTTGACAACAATACGACAACCGTTACGATTGTTAGAGAATTTCACACTTTACCGAGTTAAATTATTATCGGAATATTGTTCATTCTATGTTTATTGCATTTATTAAAAGAAAATATATTTTCCTACATCCTTTCGAGTGATAAAGTAATTCGATCCTCTTTAGGCACAGGTGATTTTATTTGAGAATCATATACATACACAGCTAAATACACGTTATTTTAAAAGGAAATAAGCCGAAAATGTCGAATTATTATCGAAATTCAGCTTCAGACCTTTTTAGTTTGTGTAGAAAGCATTGACCATCAATTTTAATGATTTTCCTGTAACAACATTTAAAATATTCAGACCAGAAAAATAAAACACCGAATTATTGGTCGTCATGCACTTCAAGTTTGTGCTAATCTGGCTTTGACTAAAAATCACTAAAAAAACGTTTTTTGTGTCTCCTGTAAAATTTGTTTGGAGTGTTAATTTCTTTTGTCGAAACACAATCGATATGTATATTATTTTTATAACCGTATTCGCTCCGAAACGAAGCATATGGATCTTCACAGTGTGAAGACTGTTTTGCCAGTTTGCCAGAGTAATTTCGTGTCCTGGCTGCAGTACGAATGAATATACGTTTGAAAAATTTTGCAACCAGCCCGGGCCTTGAACCCAAGATCCCCGCTTGATATTACCAACTAGCCTAACGTATATGTATAATGTGGGTATATTATTGTTTAAAATTATATTCTGCACTCTAGTCACTACACATTTGTTTTTATCGTGGCGAACCAAAACACGAGTAAATTGTACGTTGTTTAAGAAAATATAAGATAATTTGTCTCGCGAAATGAAGGTTTCTGTCGTTAATTTTCCGGCTTTCCAATGCGTTCAAATTCTTTTTACCTGTACCTCAAGGTCTTGGGGTTTCCCCGAGTCACAACGGTTTTAGGTTGTGTTACATTAATTATATCAGTCGAATATTATTATGACGTAAAAATTAAATATATTTGAAATGTTTTTTTTTACGTATAAAATATTCGTGTGATAAGCTGTTTGGCATGTCTGATAACAGTAAAGTTTGTTTGTCAATGGTGTAGCCTGTGTGAAAAAATATTTTCTTTGATAAAAATTAACGTACCTAGTACGTATTTTAAAAAAAATACCAGCAGTTTACATACGTGTATAATAAAATCGCCTTTCTTGTATTAACATATTTATGACATAATCGTGGGACAGACGTTTGCGACCACCAAACGTAAGAAATGACCTGATCTTCTATCTGCTGCGATTAATTACGGTGTCGCTATCTAAACACCCCAGTAAATATTTGGTACTCAAATAAGTCTGACATCTGTTTAGCGTACCCGTATGCTTTACATCGGTTCTGCTATAAACACCATTGTTTAATTAACCTTTCATGAGTGAGTTTTTTACTCACGGTTGCATATGCGGTAAAAGTTTTTTCATCAATCTAGTTTTAAATTTTATCAATCGATTAAGTGATAGAAGCGAGTTAACTCGCACAACTTTAAACATAGTTTGCTAGACAAATTTAAATATTTTGCATTATATACTTTAAATATGAAAACGCAGAGATGTGACTATAGTATGTAAGGATCATTGAAACTAAGTCACGACAAAGAAACATTCAATTTATTTTTAAAAGATATATTAAAAGGTTCTTTTTTGGTTAATAATTCACACTTTCCGGGTTGTATCATTATATCTACTATTGTTTTATAATGTTTATTTGATGCATAAATAATGTATACGAGTATTTATTGCTTGGTGATTGACGTACATACTCGTATACATATATTGCTCGAATTCCGAGCAGACGCATATGCGTATCCATACCCCGGACATGTTAAATATAAAATTTCAGCACGCCCGTTTACAAACGCAGGAGTTTAATGATTAATAAGTTCACACGTGCCTTATCTAATATTCGAAGTGAGTTCACATTACGTAATTGTTAAAACACAATTTATAACCTTGTATTTTTTATTAAATCTATGCGTACTGTCAATTATTTGTATTGTGTGCAGGTTATCCGGACATTAATTCATTTTTTTTTAAATACTCTCTAAACAAATACGCAACTTGCGCAGGGGGCGGGAGAACCAATTAAGCAATCAGTTATAAAAATGTTTTTATTTTGGAAGTTACTCGTAGCAGTTCATACCATTATAATCGTTGATCGACTAAGTGCCAGAAACGAGTTAACGCATGATACTTAAAACGTAGTTTGCTGGATGAATTTGAGTATTTTGCATTATATTAAATATGAAAACGCAGAGATATTACTATAATATGATCATTAAAAACAAATTCATGTACTTTTAAAAGAAATATTAAGGTTCTATGTTCGCTTAAAAATTCACAGCTTGCCAGTTTGTGACACTATGTCCACCATAAAAAAAGTAATGTCCTCAAGATGGCTGCCGTTAGAATTCTAGTTCGGCTCTTATAAAATTTCGTACTGATATTATAAAATCCTGTATCGTAGTATGAGACATGGTAATTAAAAGAAATGTAAATTGAATGTCTGTGTTATACGTGAGGTCCTCCTACCCCAATATTAGCCCGGATATTAAGAAGAATATTGCATATATCGGTATATGAAAAGTACACGCGTTTCATGTTTCAACCCTGAAATGTTCAAGAGAGACAATTTTTTTTCATTCACTGTGATGAACCTTCAATATCTCTGCTTCTCATAAACATGATTTAATCATCAAAATGTCTTCCTTCATATTTTAACTTGCAGTCTGTATGCTTCTCTGGTATCAATAGTTATTTACTACATATATTATAATAGGCTGTAACCGTACATGATATTAACGTTAATTTGATTGGTTTAATTTTTGTTTGTTCCCTTCAAATTATCAAGTTAATAAAAGTAGATTATTTCTTCATTGTAAAAGACACCACCCTCCTCGATTTGTGTCGTTCAAATGTTATAAATTCTAGGGACCCGCATTGAAGACGATTTCTCAATATTGCCACAAATTAACTACGTGTATTTCTGTGTTTGCCCTCATTTGGTCTGTAACGAAGGGGGCATGGCTAAGTATTTAACGGAAGATGCTGTTATTTTACGTCACTAAGCTAGACTGGAGATGGACATGTCATTTACTCGTAACTTAGTTTGTCAAAGTTCGTGGATACTTAGGATTTCGAGAAGAAGAATACGAAATGTTGTATCGCCGTATTGCGTGTTTGCTTACACTAAAATGGAAAATAGCTTATTATCTGTCATTTATTGGTAAAAGGTCATTGTATTGAAATAATAATGTGGTTTTGTTCATTCGTTTCTACAACATTTGCTTAAAAAACAAAGCTGGCTTCGTCTATTTAATAGTATCAATAATAGTAATAATAATATAAAATATTGTTATAGATGAAACCGGCCAAGATTTTTCAAGAAATATATCTTGTGGACACTTAATTTAGACTCTGTGTGGATAGTAAAGTATACTATTGTTTGTTTTGTAAAATGTCAACGAAAATTTTAAATAGGTATTGTAATATTTTCATCTTATATTACTAACGCATCATATGTTTATACTCGGTAATATCCAACCATTGGGTCGCGGACCGCATGTGCTCCTAAAATAGCAAAACCTTCCCAGTAAATCGTCAACTTTTAGGCTTATAATATATTAAAGATATTCAGAACTATGGATGAACACAACACATTTTTGCACTGGGTAAATTGCCCACTACGCAAGAAATGTTAACATAAAAGAAATGCGTAATATGGAATATACCAAGCAACTGTAAGAACAGTTGATTTTGGGCGATTTACAAAAACGTAAATTGTTTGTCATGGACGTGTGATGATGAAACACCTTGACGTACGTATCTCGTCACGGGTAGTTAAAATATTAACTCAATGCGGCCCAGGAGAGTCAAAAGTTTGTACATTCCTCATTTATGGATTACGGTGGTATCAGCAGGAAGTGAGTCATCTACATAAATATACTAATATTAATAGATGACTAAGCTCTTTTCTCAAAAAGTATTTGTACGATATCACTTTAAAACATATAGTGGGAATTTAATCGTGTTATATGCGAAAAAGTAGATATTTGCCTCTCTGATTAACCGAAAAACGCACTGAATTAAAGGTATCAATTGTATGACAAGTCAGTTCTCAGAAATATTTTAATCATGGACAGTGAATGCTTTGATTTTAAGGCCATGCTGTAAACCTATTTTCTTACTTAGATTATAAATTTATAGATTATATTATTCTACGTCAGATATTAACGTCCGTGTTTGGAGTATCAAGGATTTGCACTGACAGCCAGTGTCTTACAATGATATGTCAGAATTGCAGGAAATAAGTGCATTGGATTAAAATGCACATATAATGCAAGAATTATTTACAAGGTTTCTTCTGTATAAGTGATTATAATACACATTCTATCTCGCGTTTTCGTAGAACGTAGAACAGTGTAAAGTTTTGTGAAATGTCGATTTTTTTAAAAATTCAATACATACCAGTAAAAAAAACATTAGGCTATTTGAAAAAATACAAATTTTGTGGTTAATTGAATCAAAAAAATCAACAAAAAAGTAATTTCTTCCTCGATTGTTCGTTAACCTATTGCCAACGATAAAACAAATTACGGTTATCGTCTGTGTCGATACGGCAAAATTTTAAATACAAGAGAGTGTAAATGAGTTATACATGTACGTGGTTTATGATGTCCAAATCTACCCAGGTTATCCCCTAGATGCAAATGAAAGATTTTTAGATTGAAAAAACAGTTTTACAATTTTGACAGTTTAGTTAAAAATTTATATCTCAATAGTATGTATCATACAGCCTTCACGCATAATCATGAACTTTATTTTGTCAATTATTGTTTTTTTAAATCTTATTTAAGTATTACGTTACCTGGGTAATTCTCCAGGCTAATATACGAGGGAAAGGGAAAAAATGCAACTCGATGAGAAAATTATGGTGTACGCCAGGGGCGGAAATCTTTTGGCTCTCGGGCCACGTTGCTGATGAAAATTCGACCGCGGGCCACATTAAAATAAATTAAAATCAATATTTTTAAACCAAACGTGTATTTATTATGCAATTTAAAGGGGAGGGATGAGTATTTGACAAGGACACGATCACAGAACTAACTGAACATGTTTTTTATTTATTGTGCATATAGGTTTTTTTTAATGAAAGTGGTTTATAAAACGCTTTGCTAGCCGGATAGAGCTTCGGGATGCGCCGGATCGGCCTGCGGGACACCATTTGCCCAGCCCCGGTGTACACCAATGTGTTTCTATAAACTTATATTTATTATGAGCGATGGGTTATCAGGCGATGCACACGTGTGCTTAGCGGAAAACAAGTTAAAAGTAAAATGTTTTAATATATTTTATAACATGGCCATAGTGACAGTATGCGAGTATATCTGTTTCCGCAATACAGATATGATGTCTCAACTGATGATTTTAATTATTACATATCGATAGTGGACACAATTATGTGTTATCTTTTAATTTCCTGTTCCAGTTTGTCATTACGCCCACTTACAGTAAAGTTTGTAAACGTAAGTATGAAAAAAGCAATTTCCACGCTGATTTGCATGTATGGCTTTAATATCGCTTACATTTCATAATTTTTATTCAAGTTGTCAGTACGATATGATATTCTTGTCGCGAATAAATAGTTATATACAAAACTCGCTTTACACTAAAAGATTTCGCATATTATGTAGAATAACATACCGAATGGTGAATTGTCACCAAAATTGGCTCACTCTGATTTAGATGGGCCGACATGTGAGTATGCTAAACAATTCAAAGTTACCACCTACAGTATATCCACCCTTACATAATTATTGACGTAAGGAAAAATGGGACTACGTTAAGTAAAGTGAACATTTCATTCGGTTTGACAACAATCGACATTTTAAAAAGTTTTTTGTCTGTGGTATCGCTAAACTTGATTCTTGTATTGTACTACTTGCCTTTGACAGTTACGTCATTTGAGATGAATCTTTTAGTAATATAATTGAATGCTTTTCGGCGCAACTATTTATAGATTATTGTCCATAAATGGCTTCGTTTTTGCATTCGAGCGGTTTATCTAACATCAGCTTTACTCTGGGCGATTACGTCATTGTGACGGATATTTTTTTTTTGTAAAATTACATTTGTATTTTTTTTTATGTATTCGATAAATATTTCGTATTTGTTTATAATAACGTTCTCCAAGTTTTACTACGAATCGTTTGTAATAAGTTTGACAACTGAAATACATTATAAAAATTGTATGTACATATATCATCCGTCATACTTTTCGATTCTTAACCCTTTTAACTCAGTAGAGCTGAATATCGGCTTTTACAGAAACGCCAAAAATACCCAGAGACGATATATCGACTTAACAAAATTTTCTATTTATTATCAAATTTTAAACGTATTTTTTTAATATAAAATGAGTTTTTATGTTAGCTTATAACATTATTGTAGAAAGCTTCCAAAGACGTTCATGGCAAACACTTTCACAGCCCTTCTTGTTAAAAAAAAATATCCTTTTACTTGATTACTTTAATATATTTTTTACTATTTATTTGAATGTATACCTAATCAAATTTGAAGTATTTTTTTGTTTAGTTATATTTACGAATGTCCATTATAAAAATATAAAATAAAATTTAGTTGTTTGTGAATTCCTAAAATATAAAACAATCTCCCGAAAATGAAAAATAAACCATTTTCTCTGTTTCTAAATTTTTTAATTATGTTTTTTTTGCAGTTTAATTATTTTATAAACATTAGGATAAATCTATAACAATATTTCTCAATTAAAAAAAAAACCCAAAAAAATATACGGTATTTTTAGCCTACATATAGACATTTTGAAAGGTACTAAAAGAGTTAACAGCTACGTAGTGATTTGATAAAATTTATAATTTATATGTACTAAAAAACCTCCGCATAATGCTGCCAAATATATATTTTCACGTTCAATGAACTTTCAAATAGACAAATTAATGTATAAATCGATATTCTTTGTGAAGTTTTTACACACACTTACTTGTAGTATTTTAATGTCATTTTTTGTTATGTACAAAATCCTGAAAGCAAAGCACTTTCAAACATACGAGTATTATCAAGTTAACATTGAAACCCGATGTTACGAAAATACCTGAATATTTTTTGTGTAATATATTGAATTACATCCAGTTCAATAAAAATGCTTGTCAATCGTTATTTCGGATGTCACATCATTGGTCTTTTTTATTTCCCTTTTACATTTATTCTTTCAATATTAGTGTTTATAAAAAAACCGAAATGGCCATCGACAACATGAAAATATACAAAGTAAATGGCAACACAAATATTACTAAATGAATATTAACCCTTTGATAATTGAGATATTTTTTCCGCATACAAATCCTGGGAGCGAGTTACTCGTACTTTTGCACATCGCAATTTGTTTCTCAATATCCAATCCAAACCGGTTCTTGAGTGTTTATATAATTATCTAGAGTGTCAGCTCCCATTTGATTATGAATAGAACACTCCAAAAATATACTAATTACGACTTCCACATATCATTGATTGATGTATGTAGTATTTATTAATATATATATATATTATTTGGAAATAAAAGAATGAAATAAGGCGATTAGGCGTCTGAGCGTATATGTACGCACTGGGCTAATCCTGTATTTGGTTGTTAGGTAGAACTCAAAATACTTAACTAGACACTTATAATTTATCAATATCTTTAGTTATATATTATATGTTAAAAAATATACTAAATAATATAATCTATATCATGCAAAAAGTGTATTTATCATATATAACCAATAAATAGTGTACTAGAATGATTTACAATGTATTATAACTGTATAAATGTACATACATACAATTATCCTACAATATCTCAATTCAAAATATTATTCCGATTAATATTGCTATTAAATATAATAATGAATTCTAACAATAATTTAAGTCGCTCTCTTTGCATTTCTTCCATTTAATGCGATATCATAATATAATAAAAAGATAAAACGATTTTTGCATCTGACAAAAAATAAACGAAAACAATGGAATTATTGTTCAAAGACCTGAAATTTTGAACGCCGGCGGCCGGCGCGACGTCCCAAAACGTCAGTCCGTCGACCCCCTCAAATGTCTCGCCGGCAGGGGGCTCCCCTCCGTGCCCTTGCTCGAAACACCCCCCCACCCGTCTCGAGAGCCCAGACCTTGTCCTTATCAGCTGTGTGGCGTATGGGAAAACCCATGCCCCCCATACTGGATTTTTTCCGCACTCCGTTTTCGACGGTCTAGCGTCAGCGACGTACGCACGCAGCCTCTGTTAGTTGTCCGGCGCGTTGTATTTATTTACTTGTCACAACAAGTTCGTATTTTGTTTTCTAAAGTGAAATAATTATATTGCAATACAATATTTGACTGTTTGTTTGCGAGCTTATTTGATTTGATGTAATATTCCCTTTGTGTGAATTTAGTGACGACTTCTTTGTGTGTGGATTTAATTTGCCTAAGGACGAAACATCTTTTGTCAGCCAGTGCATTTGTTTGTTCCCTGTGCTGCATTTTGTGAAGTGTACATCAAGTGCTAATATTGTGCTTTGGTTTTTGCCCTTATAGGTAATAAATATCATTTTGATTATTAATATTTTAAGCCAATAAAATACTGGGGGCATTTTAATTGATATACTTTTGTATTTTATTTTCGTTATTTATAACAAAATCAAGTCATATTATATTATATTGCACAACAAATAAAAGAATTGTGTAATAAATTGTGCCAGTTTTCACATATTTTTTTTGTTGATATGGGCACACTTTTTTGAATTGCAATTCAGTTCTTATTTTGAAAATCAAATTAGCGTTGTTTTGTTTATTGCTTTGTACATGTTTTCATGCTTGTTTTTGTAATAGTAAGAAAATAATCAATCATTTGATTTTAGTACGAAAATTGTCCGATGTTAATAATTGTTATTTACTCCACGTCGATCTGTCAAACATGTTTTTCGTGGTCAATAAACTCGTGTAGTAATTGCGCAACAATATCGCGCATCTTTAAAAAAAAAACCCGCTAAATAAACAAATGATTTTTGCAAAATACAGCTTTTGTTGATTTTCTTTGTGAGCGATGTAATAAGTTTTAGGTACCTATATACTTTCATGCACTTGTGTCACGGTTTTCTTTGTTATGAGCGAGACAGCGACAGCTTTGCAGGGCTGAATTGATGTGCGACAGTGCAAAAACCGATGTACTTTTAATTAATTATATTTCAACATGCGGGGCCGCATCTAGTATTTATGAGAAGATTTTTTCGTCTTACGTTTAATCAACAATATCATTCTCAACATATTGATCGATACGAGTATATTAATGGTTAATTGTTGTTAAATAGCTGTTCTTCCTACTCGATAACTAAAGCGAGTGTGCTACATTCTTAACAAAATATATATAAATATGTACATATCACTTCTACGTAATATATTTGAGATTTTTTAGTTAGCCAACGAGTGACTAAGTATTTTGACATGAGTCAACGATATCATTCCTGGAATGTAGCATTCTTAGTAATAAATAATTGACTATATCTAATATCAACCATCAGAATGTGGTGTCAATTTTATAACCGTTATATCATGACAAATAATTTAAAAAATACTTTTAGGTTATGTTGATCCCACTCATATTCTCAATTCGAAGAGGATTCAATTATCCATACAAACTGCACTAGTACTTTTAAAAAAAATATATTTATTCTTTTTTTTTTACATATTATGGACATCACAAATTGTAAATTCAATACCTTCACAATATGAATATATATACATACATATATAGTATAAGTAAAAAATAAGAAATTTTATTGAATGTTTTTAATGATCATATTGTTTTGTATGCGTTTTCAAATTTAAAATCATCCAAAATATTCAAATTTGTCCGGAAAATTACGTTTTAAGTTGTGCGAGTTAACTCGCATCTGGCACTTAATCGGATCGGTCAAAACAAGCTTATTAGCGCATGGATTCGTTTTCAGAGTAAAGGTTGTCATAAATAGTTTCTAATATAATTGATTTTAAAAATAATTTTCTGTTCGTATATTTGATTTTATGCCGCAATAGTATCATTCAGTCTCCACAATGTATCCATACATATATAATCAAGTTAAATAGGTATTATTATTGTTTTGATACCCCCCCCCCCCCGACTGATATAGCTATAATGTTTCCTTTGTACACTATTATAACTCGAAAATATATAGCATAGTGTTTTGAGATATGTATAGGGTAACACTAGGGTTGCCAACTGTCCAGGATTGGCCTAGATTGTCCAGGAATTTTAGAGAAAGTTATCTACCAATATCACATACAGGCTTAAATAGTTCTCGTCTATCGTCTTCAAAATAGTGTTTTCTCGGTGGAAAATATTGTGAAATTACATATAAATATATATATA
>JAPMAG010001055.1:0-13195 GCA_036584685.1 Rhyacophila sp. Rhy_31_5 | reverse complement strand
CTTGTTCGTAGCGTATACGGAATTTAAATTAAAATTTAAAAAAATATTCTATACTTTTTTCATATATGATATCCATGATATTACGAGTATATATGAACTATCATAGTGAAATGTGATAAAACACTACAAAACCCTTAAATAGTAATATTTCTATACTTATGGATATATTATATATTGGATATTTCAAACAATATCTGGGTAGCAAAATATAATTACACTATACAGTTTTTTAGCTTTTATTAATCTAAATATTTGTAACAACTTTAAAAATACAACAATATACTAACACTTTGTCATATTTAGGACATTTTTCAAGTAATATGATAGTAAAACAGGGTTACTATTTGAAATTGCGCGTTCACGAACGCGAAATATAATTCTTCTCGAAAGTACTCACAGAATTTATCGCGATCAATAAATTTCAATATTACTTTTGAATAAGAAAGAAGAAAATGCAATCGGAAAATTGAATGCAAATTTTCACATTATCTTTGTCGAAGACTTACTTGGCCATTTCAGTTTACATAAAAATCTTCATTCCCTGTATTAAAAATATGTTTTATTTTGTATGTGTTAATTCTGATTATAGCGGTTGACCATTAAATCAATTTTGAAAATACAAAATTCCCCGTGAACAAACGTAAACTTAATGAACAACAACTAAAACATAGATATATTTATACATATTTTTTTTAATTTAAATTTATAACAATGTTTTCTGAACAAAAGAAATATTATGTCTATGACGTATTTATAAAATTCGTATTTATTTATTATATCTATGCTTTATTGTTATATTTAACGAGTTAAGTATGACCTAATAGAAAGTAATGATTGTCATAATATGTCATTGAAAAAAAAGGATTATGGGTAATTATAAATATGTTAGACCAATGAAAATTCTCAATAACCATAAAATATTTCCATTCCACACACAAAAACATTTTTTTTCATTTAAATTCGTTTCCGTTTGAAATATATTTTAAACAAATATTTGTATCAAAAGCTAACATTAATATTCAAATTATATTTTTCAATCACGGTTATGCCATATTTTTACGTAAAGTCATAAAAAATGTAATTCAAAAGATAATATAAAAATAAATTATACTTTCTAATAAACGAGTGTTTTATCATTAAGTATATATTTTTTCACAATTATTGTATAAAGAATCAGTTTCATGATTTTTTACATAATGAAAAGTATTTTTTTTATAAAATGTAATAACATATTATATAACATTCAGTAAATTGAAAAGTGTATTGATCGCAGTATTCCTCAAAAATATTCTTTTATATAAATAATCTTATAGGAAAAATGGGCACTTAAGGAATTTTATGGAAACGTTATATTAAATCCCTATTGTATTTAGGAATATTTTCAAGAACTACAATGAAAGCAAGCTCAAATTTTTAGTTATTTTTACGCTTGTATGGCTCAAAATGCTCTTAAGGCTATAGTATCACCCAGTTATTGATATTTGGGAGCACTATGCTATCAAAAGATTTCATCCCGCAGAGTTCTTATGCATGACGGGTTTTTGTAGTAGGAAAAAAATCCGTAGATACTTTTCCTTTATTACCGTAAAGGCTCTATGAGTCTACGGTATAGAGGTTACAGCGGACTCGACACTGGTTTCCGGAAGGCGATTGTTGAACCAGATCTTCCAGTCGAGCAAAAGCTCTCGAGTGCTTTGGATATAAAATTGAGGCGGTGTATTTGAATTCCGCATAAGATGGGATATACTATTTGTGTATTGAACACAAATGAAAAGGCTCAGAGTGGTTTTCTCCTTTGAAAATATTGTGAACGGTATCGGTAGTAGTATTGACGGTATTTGTTATGTAGCTCGATACATCAATACCTGTAATCATACCTGCATAAAATTTATAAAAAAATGTAAATGTCTGTCAAAACCGCAATATTTCTTTTTAATTCTCATATTTCAAAATATACTTATTTATGTATATTATTTACGAACATATGTAATAAAACTAGAATATATTTTTATTTAAAACTATTAAATTAAATTAAAAAGATTCACTTATCGATTTGTTTTTACGAAAAAAAAATAGATGAACTGTTATCATAAATATTACATTCAATAATACAGGTGCAGCAGAACCAATTCAGCAATTCTGAGAAATTATATAGAAAAATGTTTTTATTTTTTAAGTAAGCAATACAAACTATTTATACATAATCATTAAGTTTAGAAAATAATGTTTTAAAGATAGCGGCTAATGACCCAAGACCGAATTGTGTTCGCATTTAGGAACTGCATTGTTGCGCGGAATGTTGAACCTTTGTGATTCGCTCTTTGCGTTGCTATCACAGATCGGCTGTTTTCAAAATACGCACAGAAATGCACAAAAAAACCATGATGTGCTCCAGTCCAAACCATGTTGGTAACTAAAATCGGGCCATCAAAGACAAATGTACTTCCTTTCTAACCACTCAATCGGTTCAGCTGCACCTGCATAAAAACTATGATAATTCGCACTCAATTCAATACATTTAAGATAATGCGGTTAAAATTTTTAAAAAATCTTTACATTTTTATATAAATACGTATTGTCACATTACACACTAACAAAGTTACTTATACAAAATTAAATATAATGCATATATCAAATATAGGTTTAAAAAACTATATATTTTTATAAACAAATATATAAATATATGAATTATCTTTTGCACAACCATGCCTTTGATATAGTTTTAAATAGTTATTTTTTAGTTTTAATAAAATCATGTGCTAAAAAAATAAAAAACATAATTTTCATTTTCTAAGATAACCTACCTATACATATTTTAAAAGTTTATTTGAGCTTCTGATTTAAACTTGTTGACAGTTTATTATGCTGGTTACTCCAAACTTAAAGCAATAAGCCTCGCAACGCTTTTAACCGTAAATACCCATTAAACTCGCGCATGGAAACTAGTGTTACATTTCCGGGTCATCTGATATGTCGTAAAAGTACGACTTATATCAATACCCCTTAAAGTTTTCTTAAAAGAAATGATTACAAATTACTATTAAAGAAATTTATTTTACAATCAATGCAATATACACGTTTTTTATCTAATCCTAAATTGAAAAAGAGTGTACATTTTACAAAATAACTAATAATCCATAAATATATAAAATTTGTTAAAAAAATACAAATCTTAAAGCTGTATTTTACATGTCTACAACATTTTACAGATAATAAAATAAATAAGCTTTTTTCTTTGTCCTAGAGTAGTAATAAAAATATAAACAAAGAAAAATCGATCTTAAATGGCTAAATAAAACAACTAATACGAAATAAATCTTTGGTAGTCGAATAGTTGTTAAAATTAAAACGTTGGCTGTTATTAACTAATACGTAAAAATGAAAGTTAAAGAGATTATTAAATATTTACATATTCATCTATTAAACAAAATATAAAATTACTATCAATATTTTTATCAGGAATCTAATATTTATATTTTGCTGAACTACATATTGATAGTGAGATTTAAATTTGTAATATAATTCCATAAATAATGTTCAACTTGACAATTTGATATTTTGCAAACCGGTGGATAGTGGAATACTTGCTGTAGGAAATAAATTGACACTAGCCTTCCTACGTGCAGAAAATATTTTACGACATGTTATTTTGTGATTTGAAAAGAGTATTACGTTGTATATAACGATGGTTTTTTAGATTCAAAATTATCGAGGAAGATTTATTTTAAGATAAAAAAAAACTATGAAAAAATAGTCAAACAAAAGATAAATTATAAAAGTTGAAATTTTTATAATTGAAATGAATTTTCATGTCGATTGTTAAAAGAAATGAACTAGTTTACTCAAGTTTAAAAATATGACGGCAAATTAAAAATTCAAAAGTGCATTAAATTTAAATTTTTTTTTACCGCTTCTTATTTTTTAATACATATATAAAATTATTATACAATATTGCATTAATTATAACTTTAACTCATTATAAATAATTTTAACAGCTACTCAAACATCTTCTTTTCATAATAAAATATTTAAAAAGTGAATCGTGTTTTGTATTCCAAATAATTGTTTTAAATATAATATTTATTTCATTTTATAACATAATGAATTAAAAAAAAAAAATACGTTTACTGAATATTTGATGAGACAAAAATTTATTGTAATTTTGAAATAATCTTTTGTTTTACTCACATCTAAAGTGGGAAACTTTTAACTATTAAGTAAAATAACATATTTTTCGTATAATTATTCAATTGTTTTCCCAAAACACGGTGTATAAAAACATTTAGTAAGTGTGCGTAATCTATAAAAGAATTGTACTATCGATATAATAAGTATTGCCTCGGTATATCAGAATACAGCGCATTTGACTTGTAATCTGAAGATTGGAATCCCGTTGCATTTTCTTTTCAAATATTTATTCATTATATTTACAGCTAGAATAAGGTTCCAAATCTAAAAGATAATAAATAACAACTATTACTCGTAAATAACATTGAAAAAATAGTATATGAAATAAAAATATAACCGATATTTACAGACTATTGTAGACTCTTTTACATATTTTTATATGTAACGATAAAATATGGTCATAATAATTATAAACACCATTACCAAAAATATATATTTTTTTAAAGGTAATTTTCTTATTTATATTATTATGTATGATAGTAAAAATTATTATTACCATAAATGAACTTGTATTTTTTTTAAATCTTACAAAATGAAAAATATCTTTCAATTCAAAATAGTCTTAAATGACAGTTTCTGCTAATAGAAGCCTTTTTTCCTTCAAAATTTAAATTTACTTATACGTCTTTTTGCGTTGGACTGGTCAGTGATCGCATGAAAACAGATTGCCTCGAGCACAGGGCGTTCGACCGAATATAACACGCGGCTCATATAAATGTACATTTACATGCGAACTCGGGCAAACCAAAGAGAGGACTTTATGAACAATTTATTGAGAAAGTTTATACATAAAAATTTAGAGTTTTTATGCCATCCATTTTGAGAGAAAATGTTTTACATGCTTTTTATTCATTTTCACGTATTTTTTACGTCTGATTTTGTTGCCGGGCGAATGTTTTTTTCGTAAATTTTTGTTCATTTAAAATTAATTTTAAAAGTTTTTTTGAAATATTAAATTGATTTTTAATATGAAACTTTAACGTTAAATGTGGAAGTACTTATTTGTTACAATGTATATTAGTATATATAATTCAAAGTTTCATCGGAAAGGCTGTCAAATAAATTTTGTTTACCTAATAAATTACATATTTTTATTTCAAAGTGTCGATACCTCAATTAAATTTAAATCTCGTCTCAGCGGTAATATAATTATGAATTTAAAATCACGAATAAATTGCTTTTTTTGCCCTTTGCAGATTTATAAAAATACCTCCTTAATAAAAAGGTAAAACTTTACCACAATGAAAATACTCGTAATAAACTTTGCTATTTGTTTTTTATTTTTAAAATAAACAAGTATATTATATCTACTTGAGTACACGTACATTACACTGATGCAAATCTTACTTGCTCTTATACCATAGTTGAAAACAGACAACTGCAGGAAAATAAGACAAAATAAATTTATTCAGCTTAGGTGAAACAATAGCAGCTCCGTTAGAATAAGAATAAGTCTACGCAAGTCTGTACCGTTACTCGATTTGGTTGCGTGAACTCAGAACTTTGAAACATCTGTTTATTGTTTCTAATGTAATAAACGAAACTTTACGCTTTGAACTTTCTCGCCGAAAGCATTTTATATAAGCGAGTTAAATTTCCATTGCATTTTTCTCAAAATAATATAATTTTAAATAATTATTTCATTATCTAGTCATTAAAACTATAAATAACTATGTGTGTATGGTGATTGAACATAGTTTTTTACAAACATTTTACAAAATAGTTATTAATATTAATTGCTGTATGAAAGCACTAACTGTTCTTAATTAAACATAACAAAAATCTTTAAATACGTTTATGTCTTAAATATTTTTTTAAGTATAGTATATATTTTTTGAGGATCCACCACTGACCCGCCAGTACACGCAACCACGATTATGCGCAGTCACCTTCCTGGCACGTTCACGAATGAAATATTTTTTCCTCATATATGATTTTAAACCTGTCCCTAGTATAGTCAGCAAAATTGCCTTCCATAATAGTACAGTTTTTTGAGGACCCACCATCCGTCAGCCAACGCAACTACAATAATGCGTAGTCAGCTTCCTGAGACTATCACGAATGAAATGTTTTTTTTCCTCACATATGATTTTAAACCTGTCCGTAACGGAATAGTAGTAGGTTAAATGCAGAAACTAAGTTGAAGTAGGAAATAAATAAAAAACAGCTGTCTTGTCATTTAATCCTTTAGGGCATAAAATGACCTGTGCACCCGGTATGCTAACGACTCAATCATTACTGTCGCCTAAGCTTGAGGACGATGAATTAATTTAGAAGCCTGCGCAAAATTGCTCCCTATGAAAAATCGCAAACCTTGAAAAGGCCATACAATCAGCCCTAGTTGACATCGTATCCGCATGCCTTATTGGAGCTTTGTGAGAACGAATTCTGGTCAATAACTCCGGATTATATTAAATCATCAGCAGATACTTCCATAAAACGTGTTCAGCCATCTCTTAGTCATGTCCGCATCTACAGTCTAGCTTATCTACGTGTTGGCAGGCCTGTAGAACTTGGCTGCGAGTTTGCCAAGTCCAGTCAGATATTGACTGGTCCAATTTGAGGGTGTGAGTCCTTTTACCTCGTACCTCCAAGACACATCTCATGTATACTATAGTTGATGATTAATTAATAATGACATTGATTTATTTGAACATAAAAAATAAAACAGTAAGACAAAATGTTAGTATTATATAAAACAAAGGTGGCCAACCTTTTATATACCATGTGTCATTTTTTTTTTCATATACGAATTCGAATGGGCCATACACCTCAAAATCTGTCCTACTTTCTTACATTCATCGTTGGAGTGGAAAATAATATAGTAATATTTTCGGCCTGCTTAAACATTTTTAAAATGAAAAAGATTTTATTAGTTATTTGTTAATAAAAACAACATTAAATACTTTTATTGAAATATTGTGGTTAGTTAACATACCGTTTTAAAAACTATTATTTATAATATTATAACTATATTTTAGCAATATACTGCAAAGGGTATTGTGATGAAAAATGTATGTTAAAATAAGTTAAAACTTAAATTATCTTTCAACACAAACTATTTTTTAAATATTGGTTGGCATAACTGGGTGCTAACCATGTAAAAAATGTATTTATTTGAAAACCAATGAATGTTTATTAGGTTAAAATAAACAAATATTACCTCAAATATTAAAATACAGAAATATCTTCCAAATGCTATTGATTTTCAGGACACATGGTATGTATCGAAATTTAATTCTCAACAACTTTACCTAACTAGCTTGTTAAATGTTAAATGAAAAATTTAGCACGCACAGCTTATAGTTCAATTTAAGTTTGAGAAAAGTTATACGAGTGAGAGGAAAGTAGTAATAAGTGAAAAAGAGAGGGAAAAGTCATAAGCTCTGAAATTACATGCTTCTATCAAAAAAGTTATCCGTGAATAAAGTTTTGAGTGAATATCGAGGAATACGTCGAAAATACTGAATGCATGCAAATGTTTGTACGTTCCGACTGCATCGTTTGTAAAGTTTATCGTTTATGCGATACGCGTTTTGTTTTTCAGAATAAATTGTATCATAGATAATATATCAAATCGTCTCTCATTTTATGGCAAATGTTTTATAAAAATACACTTATTATGCATCAATATTAATATAAATATTTTTTTTGAGATGTTCAACTTTGTTATATTAGTTTTATCAAAAAACGTAATATTTCAATAAATCACATAGTGTTACCATTTTTTTTACAAAAAAAATAATTAGACACTTTTTCTAATTTCTCTATCAGGCGTCAGTAACCTATGATCTAACGGTCACCAAGAAACTCATTTGATAATTTTAAATGACCCACTTTCGTTCCACAAATAAAGTTCAGTATATAAAAATAAATTATAAAACATAAACATGAAATATACAATTTGAACAAACATAAATAATATAAACATTAATATTCTGGTTCGATAACAAAGTTACGATGTAGAAAAAAATAGTTTAGATTTGCACTATTTTGAATATCTCAAAATACATGATATTTTTAAAAATGAAAATACCCATTGACCTGAAGTTCCTTTTTAACAGTCACATTTTGGTAAATTTAAACCTGCAGCCAACAAAATGTTGCTGAGGCTTGAATTATATCATAGTATTTTTTATTAAGAATTTTTATTGCATAATGAATAGTTCAATAAATAGATAAAGCTATAGTGATTTTTTTATTATTAAAGACATTTTTAAATTATCATTATATTTAAGAGCAGATAGAATGTCTAAAAATTAGATTATATTCAAAGTGAATTACGATATTGATAGGACATATTTCTGGAATAAAAATCATGTTTCAAATTTATTTATACGGAGATGATATTGAATATTCATGTATTATTATTATTATAATTAAAAAATAGTAGCCATACATAAACATCACTAAAAGTTAGAGACTGTCCTTATATATGAGATATTTATCAAAGCTATTTGAAAAAGCTCAACAAGCAGTTAATATAGCAGGATTTCCACATCCGGCGTTTCGAGTACTAACTAATATATTTGACATGAAAAGTTTTGCTATTACGTATCAACTTTAAGAGAATTTGCCACCCTCTGTTTGATGTCTGCGATGATGAAAGTTATATATCTTTATTTAGTAGATACCGATTATTTTATTTTTCATACATAATTATTTAAACAATTTCTTTCAAAGTATTTAAAAAATTTTGACTTATGGAAACTATGTAGACTTAAATATTTTGTTAATACATACTACAAGTTAAACTAACTTTTTGTTTTTTAATATAAATATACATATTCTGTCGATATACTCGTATGTATTTGGGCTATACTATTTTTATATATTTTTTTATTGTTATTTTATAGTATTTAAACGATTGTATTTGTAATTAATAGCCATATCTTGTTGTTATACTGAAAAATAGTAATAAGTCTAAAAATTACCGTTTTGGCCTAATAATGGAGTTTGGTAGATTTTTAGGCACATTCTATCATTCAGTAAAATAAGCTTAGCTATACTCCTTGTACTTTTTTCTGCAATATTAAAATGTTACTGCATAAGTCGATATTGAATATTGTATTACTGTCAAAACACATTAAACCACCCAAAAAATATTAAGTTAATCAAATGAAGTGTTTCTAAGTTTATTGTAATTTTGAAAAAAAACCGTCAACAAGACTTGGTGCTAGTTGCCTTAACAAATTATCAAAATTTATAGTTTTTTAAATGGAAATTTATAAAACCAAATACAAATATTACTTTCAATATGTTTAAGATTTGAAATAAAATACAAAAGAATCACGCTTATATTTGGGGGAAACTTGTTTTAAGGATTTATTATTTAACTAAGCTTTGATCTTATCTAATCAATTCTAACTAGAAAGTTTCTGAGAACACTGTTAATAACAAAAGATTTTTCATACTTACTAAAATTTATAAACATCAATCAATATAACTTTGATAAGATATTCAAGGCAAAATATTGAATATAAGCTTTACATTCCCTAAAACTATAATTATGTTTAACTTACAAAATACAATCTACTCATTATCAAACAAAAACAAACATTGAAGCAGAAAGCTATTTTTATACTACAATACAATTTGGTATTCAAACTAAATGACGTGTATTTTTTGCTACGTGTTTTTTTGTTTTATTCCCAAATCATTAATATTATATGTATCTATCTGAAATAGCTTTAATTTGAATTTATATTCGATTTAAATACATTTTTCTTTTTGTGTATGATATTTTAATATCCAAATTATAACAAAAAATACACCGCAAAAAGTTGAATTACCTTTATAAAACGGTGTCTGTTTACATGGTCAAATAGATAGATTATATATAAGTATAAATTTGTCTTGAATAGAGCCTAGAGTCTACAGCGGGAGATATATATAGTATTTAAAATTAATATGGATATTCAAAGTTGAAATTCCTAAAATAAGAAAAATTAAATATTTAAAATACACAGTAAAATATTTAAAAATATTTCCAATTCAATAATACTGATTTAAATTTTTATTATTTTTTTACCCAAAATTATTGACTTTTAATAAATTTTACGTAAATTCTTCGAGCTAAGAATGATATTTTTCACCATTGAAATAATAGAATCCTAAAAGTATTTACAGAATATCAGAATATTTTGTCGTACCGTTTGAAACACTGACACGTTTATTTTATTACGCATTTTAAAATAAAATTTAAATGTTATGAATAAGACTTTTAAAGGATATTTTTTCATGTAATTATTATTAATTGTTTTAATAATTAAAATTATTGGAAACGTTTGAAACATTTTAATAATATAATCATTTTTTGAAAACATCTTATTCAAAACAAAGCATTCACAAATTTTTATGTGAAGATTACCTTGCAAGTTTTGTGCGACCAATAATTGTTTAATTTAAGCTTTATTAATATTATTCATGCTTTGGTTTTTATTATTCGAGAATAAACCGGTACATTTTTTACCAACTGCGGAATTTGAAGTCACAACTCTCAGCTTTCCAGTTGGGTTTATCTTCCACCTACCTACGAGAGCGAGATATATCATTATATTGTATTTGATCATTGTGTACTACTTGTATTTAGTGCTTTAATCGAGGGTTATACGTACAATCTGTTTTTAGTTTTACTTGATTATTTTTCCAAACTTTATTTGACCAAGAAGCTTATCATATAAAAGTATTGGATACATTAGTCGTTTTTTAAAGCAAGAAATAGAAAAAATATATATTTACCCATTTACAATTATAATTAAACTTAAAAAAGAAGTAATATTTCATACGGTATTAAAATAGTCATAGAGGAGTAATTCAAGTAAAATGAACACACCATTATTAATAATTAAATAATACTTATGAAAAAAAGCTTTAAGCGATGCAACAATGATTTATAAAAGTTTATTTATAAGTTTTGTAATAATATATGACAATAAAGAAAGTTCTGACAAAGTTTGATGGCTGCTGACTTTCCTTCACTTGTATAGCGGAGTGCTTTTCACATAGGGAACTTCGTAGAAATTAATATTCGTTTCATCTATGATACAAAATGGTAGCACTTTCAAATGCTCATAGAAGTTTCAATATCGGAAACATTATACTATTTCACAAGGAAACTAGTAATAATATGATTATAAATTATAAGTTCTAGTCTTGATATATTTTGTATGAATACGGGAACCTATTTTATAAAGTTATTAGAAATATACAAAACAAAGAAGGATCATAATTAGTATAACACAACCATGGCTAGAATTTTATAAAACAATCTTTAAAAAGAACAAAGGTTATTTAAGTGTTCTTTTTTCTTTTCTTCATTTTTTAAGTAATAGAAAAATACTTGTTTTATAAATATTTACTTTCTAATTAGCCTTTCCAGGAATGAGTTTTTAAATACGTTGCACGATTGAATGACAGGTTTTCATTAATCCAGCTTTGAATTTTAAATTATATTAAATATATGCAATAATATTATTGCAAAATGTTTATTTGATGCATTAATAATAAATACGAGTATTTTGTTGATTGGTGCCTAAGGCACATTTATACTTTTTCGAAGCAAACTTTGAGCGAACGTACATGCGCATCCGTACTCCTGGTTAGGTTAATATGCAGTAAATGTATATGTATATATAATTATTAATAACTTAATATTTTTTATGTATTTTTTGCAATATCTATTTGACTCTTATACTGTCAGATTTAAATAACTTTTTTATATTACGTGAATCAAAAAAACAGCCATGTTTGAAATATAACCACAGTAAAAATTCCTTATTTAATCTGTAAAATACTCCTTTTTTGATATTACTGTTTATTATTCAAAAATATTTATGTAATTAGTTGTGGATTTTGTAAACATATATTTTTAATATCAAAATATATTGTGAAGTATTTATACTTTGATGTACTAAAATATGATTATATTTTTTATATAAAAAGCGTAAATGTATTTTTTTCCAATAACTCAATCAAATATTTAATCAAGATCAGTCGTAATGTTATGAAACTCGCTGAATTTTCAACTCATTGAGATTAATTATAAAACCGTGTCAACAATTAACAACTTCACTTCAATGATTATTGAATAAACAGATATTATTGGATAACGTTGGATAAAGCAAGATTTAATAAATCAGAGCTATCATTTTGAGCATCGATAACTCTGTACGTCTGTCTTTAAGAATAAAAACATTGTATGCAAGCGTTGTTCTCTGCTGTATGTACAATGAAAGTCTAAGGTGCCTGCCTGGTACATAGTCCACAATCGCGTGATTCATTTATATTCCACGGTTGTCTGGTCATAACATCACGCCCGGTTCTCAATTCAGACATCGGCACAGCATTGCAGAATTCGTTATGTCTATTTAAATCGTGACGTGGGAAAAGGTTTGCCCCATCGAAAAAATACGCTGCTATCGATTGCCTGATATATATCGAGACTTGTATACATTGGAAAGTAAATACAATGTAAAAAAAATACAATATTGAAATAATAACACAGTTGTTTATCATTTTTGTCTAGCCAACAGTTTCAAATAATTTTAATCTAATTTATCACCGCATAATATAAATTATACACAAAATATGGAAATTTTATGAAATTATCATATTTTTTCGTCAAGTTTTATATACTGATTTTCACAAAACATATTCAGAAAATTATGACTTATTTCATCTATTAAGATTATTTATATTTGTTTGTTGAAAAATGTTTTAACTCACAAAATTAGTCTTGATTTTTAATTAGTTTTATGAAAGCATGTTCACAAAATTGTATTTTTTTTTGTAAATATAGTTTTAGTTTATTTTTCAGGGTAAAAATATTGGAGTATATTTTAATGAATGATAAATTTATCTGTATTATACTATAAAAAAATATATTTTTTTATTTTTTAGAGTAATGAATTGGTAAATAAAATCAATTGAAGAGTGGCATTCCAAACTGGTCTAAGTCCAAAAATATGATTTTGAGATAATCATATTTTTGTGATTTGCAATTTAC
>JAPMAG010001054.1:0-12840 GCA_036584685.1 Rhyacophila sp. Rhy_31_5 | reverse complement strand
ATCTTTTTAGTCTTTCGATTCTTTTAGAAATAGATTAAGTGTATAACGTCACTAAATATGCAAAAAAAGTTAAATGTAAATTACTGAAGAAAAAGAATAAAAGTCATACAAGCCTAAAGATTGGTTGTGTTTGTTGTTCTGGACATGGATTGGAATGAATCGTAGCGCCATTAAATTCAACATCTTTATAGGTATTTTTTTAATATACAATTCTTGATTTAACTCTGAAGTAAAACCAAACTTCTTAACGACCATCTAGTCATATTTTTAAATAACATAATTTCGTACATTCACAGTAACGTATGGAGATGTTAACCCGTCTTCTATTCTCAAGTTAGCCACTTCTCTCAACGGGTTGCTTTGTAAATGCTTGGAAATAATTTAAAGTTTTCAAACATTTTCACCGAGTCTTTTCAAATACCGTGCTTTCAATCTTAAAGTCTGTCTAGGTTTGATGTTCATTATAAATCATGAATTGTTGGCATTTTTATTTTGAACGTAAATTGCGATAAATACGTTCGTTATTTTATCGTTAAATTTTCGATCAAACTCACTTAAAATAAATATTTTTAATATAATATACATTTAATAAATATTATCAATAAATATTCGTCTTTTTATAATTAAATTATTATTTAAAAATACAGAATCATCATAAAATAATTAATAAATATGACTTACGTCTAATTAATAGACAACTCATTTTTTTTGAATAGCACGGAGATAAAACATGCAACCTTTAGATTGCTAATAGGATGCACTATACACTGCCCAATCGAGGGTATTTATATCATCACAATAATTTATTGGAAAAATAATTGTTTATATTTTTAGTTTAAAAATCATAATATATCCAAAATTAAAAGAGTCTTGCAAAAAACTAAGTATGCGAATGGCTAAAACAACTTCCGTCGGATAACTAACACCAACTGTAATAAAAATAAATATGTGTTACGCGTTCAAGCCCTGTAGCTGGTTGCAATTTTTGAAATGTTTATTCATTTGTATTATAACCAGCACATGAATCCAAAATGCTTGAGCTAATAATTAACAACTATGACTCGTAAAAAAATATCTGTTAAGAAAATCTTTACATTTCATTCTATAGCTCCACTTTAAAGTATATATGAAATTTTAAAAAAATGTTTATTGCTCAATCACCCCATTCACACTTTAAAATTTCAAATTAAACTTTGACCTACGAGTATTTGAAAAAATTGATGTCTGTTATTGTTTCATATGATTTCATTTATTTTTCTCTCTTTTTACGTTTAAAAAAATGTTTTTTTCATGCTAACGAGTTCTGATAGATCATGCACAAAATGCAACTGTAATGCATTACAAGCGCAAAAATGAAATGAAATCACAAATAAATGACAGACAACCATTTTTTTCAAATGGGTGAAAGTTCAATTCGAAATATTAAAACTTTGAAAAGTGTGTTTGAATGATAAAAAAATACTTTTATGAGATAATATTCTCATCAAATTATTTTTAAAAAGTTGTAATAACAAACTGGTTTTTTATAAAAAAAACTGTTCATTATTTGATGTTTATCTATCCATAACGGGCTATATTTATCTACACATGTGTCAATCATTTTTTTATGATTGAGTAAATATCTTTCTCAATTCGCACATATGTTTATATTTATCCAAATATGTAGTGAACCCAAGACTTCTTCGTAAACCATGTCACGCCCCTGAACCAGAGCATATGAACACGACAAGTCACCTACATAAAACCCTGTTGTTAGTTTTTTTTGTATCCTGCCACGCAATGACGGCATCCTACGCTGAATATAACATGCGGACGTCATTCAATATACTTTCAAGATAACGGATCTGATAAGTTTAAAAAAGAGGGATACCTTGTAGATATATGATTCAAATGTTTACAATAATGGCGAAGCCAAGTTCAGCGTCTCATTTTTACTTCATATATAACGAAAGTTTGCGTGGTTTATTCCATTATAACTTCTTTTCGTATAAAACTGCACTTTTTCACTTTCAGTATACGCCGTTGGCATCTGTTTTTAAAGGTCAGTACGTAATATGTTGAATTTTTGTAAGTAGCTACAATGTGCTACTATAGAATACCGTCCACACGCAATCGCTGAATATTTGATTTTGATCGAGTACAGCTATGAGTTCCAGATCGGTTACATAGAGTTCCAAGACGCTCTAACACAGCGACGGTAATCTTATGACCTGCGGGTCAGAGACTGACTTACGAAGGCTTTTTATATGTTAATTATTTTTTTATAACATAAAAAGGAGGAAAATTGAAAATATTAAAATATTAGGGTATAAATACCTCATGTCAAATTTTTAAACAAAAATATTTCCAGTTGAACGTTGGCTAAATAATTTTCTAACGTATTATTTACATATGTATGACTCATTACAGTCTTTTTACTACATCCCTTTCCTTTTGAAATGGCGTCATCAATTTAGTGACCCGGCTAGTATTAAAAAAATAATGAACGAAATTTGACCCACTTTTCAAAAAGTTTCGCCATCACTGATCTAGCAAGTCTTGATTCAGATAGCGACCTCTTTTTGTAAAGTATCATTTATCATGATATGTACTCTTAGATATTTCAAGATATCTACACTGTCCATTGCTTATCATGGAGTACTCTAGATTGTGACAAGCATGTTATGCATCACATTTATTTGCTTTGCGTTGATTTTTAAATATCACAAGACAAGGATGAGTAATTAGATTTTCGTATTTTTGTTTAAAGTTTAACTATATTAGAAAAATAAAAATGTTTTCTACGCAGGTATCTCAATATATTACGTAGGCCATGAGTTCACTTTCACTGACAAGTGTGCGTTAATTTTTCATGAAATCGCAGTATGCTGATAATCTAATATTTTTCTTAGAGCGAAGGTTCACGGTTTTATTTTTGTTATTTTAATTAAGACTACAAATATTTCATTGGAAACCAATACAACAAAATATTTTAATCAAGATATTTTTATGTATTGCAGCAAATAATCAACACATTATTGAATACTTTATGTGCCACCCATCTACGAGAACATATTATTTAATAGTGCTACAAATTAACTTATGGACTTCAATAAACACTTATAAATGAATTTAAGTTTCAATATATTACTGTTCAGTGATTTTAGTTCTTTTATGTATAAAAAATTAAACTACCAATGTTAAAGTTTTAAAAATATAGAGCAAACTATTCTCATTGATTTAGCTGCATTGCTTTAAAAGGAATCGCAATTTGTAGTAAGTGTTTTCAGCACAGGAGGTTTTGTTTTAAGCATGATAATTCGTTCACTATCCCGTAATTAAATTCTTAGAGCACTTTGTCCCACCCCCGCCCGAGTACTAATCCCATTACGACAGCTTAGAATAATTTAACGGCGCACCGGTTAAGAGAAAACTGCGGAATATTGAAAATATTTCTGAAAAATGTTCTTGAAGGAATTCAAATTGAGTTAACGTAATAAATGACAAAATAGTAGGGTTCCGAAGGAATACCGTCGATTAGGCTGCCATGTTCTTATTTTTAATTTTGATTTATTTTTTATACTTTGCATTCACTATCTTTAATACTGATTTTATTTCAGAATAGAACTCAGATGATTTTTTATCAATTTACTCAAAGGTATTGCTAAGAAGTAATTTTATTTTGTTTCACTTAACACACGTTTTGGGTCGGTGATGATCGATTATATATATCAGAGATGTCTAAGCGATGGCTAGCGTGTCACCAATTTTATACATAGTGAAAATATTTCTTTTTGTTTATTGCTCCCATAATAATAAAAAAAATGTGTTCACAGTTTCTACTTTTGTACAATAAATATAGTAGTTTATGAGAAATTGCTCGAAACCAACTGCTCGAAAAAATCTCATTATGAAAATGAGTATATAGCCCATTAAAAATATTTCCTAAAAAATTTGCTGAAGCAACCTTCAACTTCGTGCAAAAAGTTTGGGACTCACAATTGTATTCAGTAAAAATAAATGACTACCGGATGACAAAACATTCAGATAGTCGACAGTTTTAGATATCTGGTGGTTCACATCACGGGAGATGGCACTTCACAAAGAGAGCTCGCTATCCGAATAAGAATTCCTGGAGTGACCTTCAACACCATGTGAAGTATTTGGGACTCACAGTTATAGTCAGTTAAAACCAAATGCCGCTTTTTCAACGCTTGCATATGCTGTTCTATAGCTGTGAGTCATGGCACCTTAAGAAGTCTCAAAATAACCGTTTACTGAGCTTTGAAAATAGACGCTTGCGGCAAATTTTGGGACCGCGATGGTATGACTATATGCGAACCGAGGTGATAAGGGAACAGACCATGCAGCTTCTCATTGCATTCAAAGTGAAGATGAAATATTGGACTTGGCTTGGTCATATGTTAAAAAGGCCTGAATTGCATCTCAACCGAGCATGCCTCTTCTTCAAACCAACCGGATTCCATCATCCCGGGAGGCCGCTGAACACCATCTACAGGATGTATTCGGCGGAGTTACGGGATGCCAGAATGACATGGAAATATGCAAGAGAACTGGCCAGACAGGAGGCAGTATGTGGTGTCCATTTGCTCCGGCTAAGGAACGTGACATGGTTTAAGAAGAAAAAAAAAATTACCGCTTATACAACGCTTGCATATCGATAATGCTGTTCTATAGTAATGAATCATGACACCTTAAAAAGTTTCAAAATTATTGTTTATTGAGCTTTGAAAATAGATATTAGTGGTAAACTATGGGAATAAGATGATATAACGATACGTGAAATAAAGTAATAAGGGGAAGGACCATGAAATCTCTCATCATATTCAAAGTGAAAATGAAACGTTAGACTTGATCCATTGCTAAAAATATCTCAATTGCATCTTAACCGGAAATGCCTTTTCTTCAAGCAAACCATATTCATCCCGGGAGGTCACCGAATACATCCTATGAATTTTACGATCTTACGGAATGCTATCATGAAATGGGAGGATACAAGAATAATGATCTGCAACAGAAATTCATGAAGGCAATATGTGATGTCCATATGCTCCAGTTAAGGGGAATGAATGGTTCTGAAAAAAGATATCTTTAATCAATTTTTAGCGACGTTCATGAACAGTAAATTTACTAGTTACTCTCATGGTCCAAGAATCTAGAGATCAAATCACATAGCTGGAAAATTTTTGTATGTTTTTCATGTGAATTTTTAAACAAAATATAGACCTAATTGGTTAAGATAATAAAAAAACTGACAAATATTTATTACTCTTTAAAAAAACTCTCAAAACAATCATCACATTGTGAGATTCTATATGCTTCGTTATGAAATAGAAATAAACAACTTACTAGAAATAGTTAATGATGATTTTAAGTATCTAGGCATATAAATAAAAAAAATATTTGATAACAATTTGAAGGATATAAAATAATATAAATACTCAACATCTTTTAATAAGGAGCCAATATTATTTTTTCGCTTCCTTGTGCTTTATTTAAACGGGACAATGTCTTAAAAACTCTAAAAAAATTCTCATAAAAAGTCTTGCACGCCTTTGCTCTAAATCTTTTTGAAATCGTGCCCCAAGCGAGAACAGTGGCGCACGCTTTCAAGTGCTAGAGCGTGTATATTGTACGGCAAACAAAAAAATATATAATTTAACCTTTTTGGCTCCGTTATAAATGCACATGTTTCTTGAATTATCTATTTTGTTTTTTTTTTTATTTTCACACTGCAAAAACTGAGGTAAGTATTTTTATGTTGCATGATATAGTTTTAAATCCACCAACCTATTTAACTGCGTTTTAATAGAACTCAACAACTTACGTGAAAGATAAACTTAAAATTTGCAATGTCCATAATATATAAAAGAAATAAATAAATAAAAAAATCGTTAATACTATTTATTTGTTTTTATACTCAATAAATGCTACGAAACTTAAAGGTCAATATAAGGAAATTGAAACTTTTATAGTAGTAGATATCAAGAACATTTTAGAATAATAAAAATCACTGTCTATAGACCTAGCTTAAGCAACTAATTTGGGATAAAAAAAACTTTGTAGATTTACCACTGAGTGCATAATATTTTGTTTACTGTTTCTTTAAATTTGTATTCACTCAAGGTTTTGACTTTATCATTCTTTTTAAGGTTGCTGAAGGCCCAAGTGCGTACTGGAATTTGTTTAAATATATTTTTAAGAGTTTTAGTTCCTGAAGTTTTATGTTCTCAAAATATTTTCTAAAGTAAGGGATAATTTTAAGATGGTTCCCTTACAGATAAATATTATTATTAATTTTGGTTTTACAAAACTGATCAAAGGATTCTTTAAAATGAATTATTTTTTAATATTTACATGACCTTATTTTATTTCTCGGTTACATTGCTTGAGAATTTATTTTTCTTGTACATCATTTTGATTTTGAAAAGATTTTTCAACTCACATAACATAAAGTTTTTTTTTTTTTAAACCATATCCGCTCCGAAATAAAGCATATGTATCTTCACAGTGTGAAGATTGTTCCGACAGTTTTTGTTTTAGGAGAAATAATAGTCAATTATTAGCTCAACCAATTTGGTCCTTGTCGTGGTTTCAAATGCACTTAAAAAATCGTGTGCAATTTTTGCCAGCCATGGGAGTCGAACCCTAGACCCTTGGTTTGTGAGTTGGATGCACTATCCACTCACCTACGAGGGCGACATTTATTTTTTAGTCTACCCTAATGAAATAATTATTATTTTTTTTCCAATATATTGGTGTTCAAGTATTTAAACAGTGAACTCTTTCTGAATGTGAATTTGCATACCAACATGTTTTGTTATGAGTTATTGTTTTATAAAATTATGTGTAGTATCTGTATTTATTTGCTCCACAAATTTTACATAGATAAAATCTATTTTTTTATTTTATGTACAAATATAACCAGTAAAGTACAGTACATTTTATATTGTAGATGCAAATTACTTGATTTTTATATAAGTCTTCATTTATATTTTTTAAGATTTTTGAGAAATAAACATGTTGTAAATTACAATTAAAATAAAATATATTGATTTATTTTATGTTTCCAAGTGGGTTAAATGGCTTCACGGTAAAAAAAAATGTTAAAATAAACCGCTTACCGTAAGCCGGCAGGGCGCGATAAAGCCTACACAGTGGCGGCGAATGGGCGGGCTGAGACCCCACCCAGGGGCGTCCTCCATAAATCATTCCGCGCCGCCCCTGCTCACCGCACCTTGATTTTGTTCCGCAGAAAATATTATTCATAGCTTATGGCTATATGTTTATCGATTGAACATATTTTAGTTTTTATTCGCATATCGATAGAAAGATTAGTGAGTGAACGTTTGAAGTATTTCCTTTTTTCTCTTGCATAAAATGGAATGTGATTTGTAAAATTTAACATCAATTTATTCGAATATCTATATAAAATATAATAGGAATTTTTCAAAATTTGTAAATTTTTTTATAAAGCCTTTGTATCTTACTTCTTTTGTCTACAAGATTGATCTCTGAATTTAATATACATGAAGGCTGACAGGGAACGGCGTCAGAGTCACTTTTTGCTAATTTGGAAATAATCGAATTTTAAATTTCAGAGTCATTTTACTATGCGCCCAAATAAATTAAAAACATTAAAATAATTATATTATCAGAAAAATATCTTTTATCAGAAAATCTAAAAAACATTAATTTTACACATTTTTGAAGTAAGCGGTGGGAATTTATGTTTATTAGCCGTTAACGCGTAGAACCTGATCGTTCTTTGCTGACACGTTATATATATGCCCTTTATTTTCTTTTTATAGTGAGTGACCTTTCTTTCCCCAAGTAAAAACATATGTCAATTCATTCCGTAAAATGTCCTGTATTCGAACAAAAATGGACTTTGATCGTTATTTTCCATCACCCTTCAAATATAATCTATAATACTTTTGAAGTATAAATTAGCCAGTTGAAAATGGTGTATCAGTGAAACTGGTCTTAATTTTTTTAAATATTTATAAGGATATGTTTTAAAGTTATTTTATTATTGTAGAATAAAGTATCTGATAATTTAAGCATTTTATACACGGCATATCTACTTTTTCATGAATCATCATATCATTAGTAATGATTATTATATGCAAGTAATAAGAGGTCGTCCATAAACCACGTAACGTTTTTTCTTACTTTTTTACCCTCCCCCTTCCATGAAACACTGTTTAAACATTCAGCTTGACCCCCCCTGCCTCCATTCAATATACCTTCAAATGAAATATTTAGGTTGTGTTTTTGCTTAAAAATTCACAGCTTACCGGATTGTGAAAGGTTGAAATGAAACTGAAAAGGTTAAATAAAAATGCAATTTATAATCACCTTCTATCCACTTTTTGAAGGGAAAGGGGTTTCATAACATTAAAAAACAACCCACTCTTTTCCTTGTAACTCCATATAGACGTTGGTGGTCGCCCTTTCCTCCCCCTCAAGAGCGTTACGTGGCTTATGGACGATCCTTAAGACCCAATTTTAGCCAAACAAAATATTTACAGATTCATATACGAGTATATGAGCAAATTGACAGCAACCATTTTTTTGGAAAATACTTTTCAAATGTGTATGTAATGATTTTTCTTTCTGCGATTCCATATTTCTACACAACTTATTGTCAAAAAAATACTTGGTTGAAGTTTATACATAATCATATTTAAACAGTAGTTTCAAATCGAACTATATTAGCGATAAATATTTAATATTTACCCATGCATGGACCAATATTTACTATATGAATACTAAAAAACAAAACATTTTTTATTAAAATGAGTTCTATTAAAAAAATACTGTTTTTTTTATCAGACAATACTATTATCAAAATATAACCAAGTAGCGTAACACATTATTATATCTTGTAATATTTAAAGAGACGAAAATTATTGTAACTAAAGTTTTAGAGATGTTTATTCCTATTTGAATAAAAGCTTAGCATTTAGAGGTTTTTTAAAATTATGTCATCTGTTTAATTAAATATTTATACTAATTGTATTCTTTGAAATTTAATGAGTCATTTTGAATTATATAGATAAAAAATTGATTGAGTTTTATAAAAATAAAATATATTGTGTGAAAAAGCTTTGTAATACGATAAAAACGAACGCTGGTTATAGAAAAGGTTCTGTCACAGAGTGATGAATCGAGGAAAAGTAAACTGTTATTTATTTCTCATTGATGTATCCGTTTTCCTTCGAGTAATGCAACAAATTCAACGTTGAAAAAACGATCATATATTACAACAGATTTCTAAAATATGATATATATATATATATCAAATCTGTTTAGGCAAAAAGACTTAACCCTCAGTTTTTTGACAAGTGCTTTTATTTAAGAATCACAATGTACACAACCAAATATACATTCTGACAAAAGGAATTAAGCCAAAAATCCAGAATTATTACCGAAATTTAGCTTTAGATTTTGAAAAAAGGACAATCTACTAAGTTTGTTTGTGAAGAAAAACAGCATTAAACGTCAATTTTAATGATTTATTTATAACAACTTTCTTAATTATCAGATCAGAAAAGATAAATCAATCATCATGCGCTTCAAGTTAGTGTTGTTGTGACTACGACTAAAAATCATTAAAAAGCATTTTTGTGCCTCCTGCAAAAAAATCTGTGAGGGTTACTCCCTTTTACCTAAACACGATTGATATATATTGTGTAACGTGTTGAACCATAGAATATATAAAAATAATATTTTGAGTAGCAGAACGAATAATGTATGTTATATCACATATATTCAGGCTATTTATTTAAATTATAAAATTGGAAAGTCATCATATTGTGGATGAATCAAATTTATAATGACATTCCTTTATTTATATTTTTTTCTTTGTATTGTTTTGCTCTTGTAAATATTATAATTTATAAACAGGTATATACATACGTTTATTTATTTATTTAGTAACCAATTACATTAAATTTTCACGATTTTCATATATTTTTATGAATACTAAACCAAAAACTAACCAAACAGATGAGACATTCAAAGTGGCCACCTAAGCTTTCGAACGTATCTTTTAAATCCCATAGACTGACAGAGAGTAATGTTGATGTCCCTAAACGAATGAAAAGGGCATGAGAAATTGTAAAATTATAGTAATTCAAAAACGTTTGTAACTGTATTGTATTACAAGAAGATAAATATATAACCTTTGACAATTTATCATTCAAGAAATGATTAATGACAAATACCGGAGAGAAAAACGGTATATTTCTCTATCAAAGAATATTATGATTAGTGCAAGATTAAATATTTATTACAAGTAGTTTTTCAATAAGCAAAGAAATTTTTAGTAAGGTTTTCATTCTCCGATTGAAAATAATGCTTAAAGAATGATATTACGATCAGTAATGCGTCATTAACTTTTATTTTTCTGCATGATTTTGCAGTCGGTTTGACTTAAGTTAAGGTAAACATTTTATCATATACTCGTATTATTCACTGACTGAATTTAATTCACTCACAAAAACTTTCAAATAATTTTTGTCTATAATTAAAAGAATACAAATTACGTTATCATATTATACTGTTGCTTTTTTCGTATAAAAGTTAAATCACTTTTTCTGTATCAAATATTAAGAACATTATAAAAATATTGTTCGTCTATATCAGGGGTGGCCACACTTATATTTCTAGAGGGGACTAGTTGATACAATTATCAATGACGATCGACTGATATCGCTTGTAATTATATCATAAGAGATCAATAAAAATGCATTTTTTTATAATTCAAGTATATGTTTATTGAAATCAGATATGTTATACGGCACATCGGAAAAGCCGTGCATGACTAAGCCACGCCGACAAAGCCACGCGAATCAAAATAATAAAATTAAATAAATTTATTTGGATTATTCTGAAACGTCGAGTAGTTTTGATTTGTTTGAACAAGAAATATTAGAGTAGATAAATAGTAATAATATAGGTCCGCAATCGACAAAAATATTTGCGAAATCGATTGGTAGATCAAAATCAACGCTTTGGCATCCCTATTTTATATTATACGAGTTTTCAAAAATACAATAAAATGATCATATTTACTGGTTACTTTATATTAAAATGTTTGCTTAGTTATATCAAGTGTTTTTGTTCAATTTTTGTGTTTTTTTAATTTTTATAAACGTTTGTCTTTTATAACAAAGCTGTTTATACCGAAATTTTCGTTACTTTGGAATTTATTATTAATTAGTCTGTATATAGAAAAAAATCTGCGATATTTTTAAAGCATTTAAATAACGTATAAAATTAATTTTAAAGAAATGAAAAATATTTCATACTCTCATAAAGCTAATCGGCGTCTAAAAACAAGTTCATCAATTAAATAAGTCATTTTATTTTAAGTATCATAACATTTTAAATAAAAAACGGTTAACAAATTATTTAGCACGATTAGGCCGTCTCAGTACAAATTACAATAGAAAACGTGAACATTATTAAAAAGGTAAAAATCTAAAAAGTCAACACTTGATAGATTGCTTTCAAACATGCCTTGATAATTTCAGAGGGCTAATTTTTAAAAATGTAAAAACGCTGTGTTTTTATTTCTCGTTTAGTAAAATGCATGCAACTGGTTACACTGCTAGTTTATTTTAATCTTGGCAACATTAATCATGTACCATTTTTTTAATTACAAAATATACATTTTACATATTTTGTTTGCAGTACTATCAGTTTTAAATAATATGTATATTAGAGATAACATTCCACACACTGAACCCTTAACTCAGTTCAATTATTTTTTATGATTAACTTTTTATTCCTCTAAAATGATTATAAACATAAAAATGATATTTCCGATAATAACAGTGATACGTGACGTGTTGTTTGATTGTGAAAAAAGTTCTTGAATTTAAGCGAGCTATTTAACATTTAAACATTTAAAACATATTTTTAAACGATTTAGAAATTTTTATTAAGGTAAATTTTTTTAATGCAAAATGAATCGATTTAATTTTATCGCAATAACTCTTCTTTTGTTTCATGTTCGCTCTAAAATTAAGCATATGTACCTTCAGACTGGGAAGATATTTTTAACAATCATTCTTATGAGTAATATTTTTTATTTATCTTGTCAAAGTTCTATTTTATTTTTAATTTGAAAAATAAATTGGAGGGGCCAAGATTCAAATCCGTATCAGATTGTTAGTTGGGTATGCAATGCACTGATTTACTGAGAGCTATGTATTATGTATTCGTATTAGAGATTAATATACTATCCGTTAATTTATTTATATTTAGTAATAGAACTTTAAAATTCCAAATGTATATCTTATTTTTAAATAAGAAGTCAATTTTTAATAAATAATGTAATACCAGTATCCATACACTGTTCAACATTGCCATATAATTGAAAAAACAAATAAATGTCAAAGAAAAAGCCATAATTATACAATGAAAGGTATGTGACCATTTTCATTGTTGTCTATTCTAATTTTTTAATTGTTCTCTAATATCACTCAATAATTCGTTACGTACTTTTTCACAAAAAGTAAATAATTTTAAAGCGATGAATACAAAATTACTTAAGAATTTTTTAGAAAGTTTATGTACGTGCTTGTAATAACCACGTTCGTTTGTATAATATATTTGTATTTAATAAAATTAATAAAATATAATAAATTAATAAAAAGTCGCCCTCGTGGGCGAGAGGATAGGCATCCGACTTATGAATCGAGGGTCATGGGTTTGAGGTCCGTGCTGGTCGCAAATTTTTATAAATATTTATTCATTTGTATTGTAGCCAGGTCGTCCCCATTGGACTAGTTGGTAGCGCGCACGCCTATCATGCGGGGATCCCGG
>JAPMAG010001053.1:0-13203 GCA_036584685.1 Rhyacophila sp. Rhy_31_5 | reverse complement strand
GATCTTAGCGCGCCGACAGTAGCGCGCAAAATAATATTATTTTGTATTGTTGAGGACTCATTTTAAAAAAAAATAACCTACCTAAGATAACTTTTGGTCCAAAATTATATCTAATATAACCCTTTGATAGTTTAATAAAAATAATATTTACTATACCTAAAATGTTGATTTTTTTATTCACTATTTTTGTTTTAAATGTTTTATTTTGATATTAATTTTTCTTATGTTTTTTTTAAAATTGAGATTTACAATATATATTTCTTTTAATAAATTTTCTTAACTCTTTTTTATGCATATAAGAAAAAACAGCACATTTCACGAATATAATAAATTAATATATATTTATATAAAAATAATAACTTGCGCGCTCACGTCAGCGCGCTAGAGTCTTGCGCGCTAAAGTCGGGTCATCACAAGAGACATAGACCTATCATATATAAGCAACATAAACACCTTAATGAAGGCTGTATATTAATCCTTTGAGTAGTGAGTTAATTTTTTCACATGCACATTCTGGGAGCGAGTAACTTTTGCATATCGCAATTTTGTTTCAATTTAGTCCAAACTGGTTCTTGGGTGTTATGTAATTAACTAGTATGCCTGCCTTCATTTTATTATATAAAAAAACACTCCTGTGACAATTTTGAAACCTTGGGACTGATTTATCTGACATTTATGTGTTTTTGTATCAAAGGAACACTCATGTGAAATAAATGAAACTAATAGGACTGATTTATGTGAAATTTTATGTGTTTCTGTGAACGGGGTAATCTTTTGTTTATTTACAATATTCATAATGCTTTTACAGTGAGCATAAAGGAATTATTTAATGCTTCTTCAACTTTTTTTTTATTATCTTATTTTTTTGTATCCTAAAAATATATGATAAAATTGTTGTGACTTTCACATATCATCGATATATCTAAGAGTATGTTGTAATTATATTAAAAAAAAATAACATTATGTTTGAAAATAAAAGAATGACGTTGAAAATAAGGCGATAAGGCATCTGACCGTACATGTACGGCAAAACTCCGAAAGTGGTTAAGCCATGGTTTAGAATGGACTGTAGTATAAAATAATAACATTTGCTTTAAAACTAAATTGAACACAAGAGTTTACGGAATGAATTTTATAATATTTTATAAAACCTACTATACTTTAACGCGGGGGAAGACAATCCAAATGATCTTGCGGGCCACTTTGAAAATGCATCATAACTTTGCGGCCCACATATAAAATTATATATCCCCATATAAGATTTAGATACACTTGACATTTTTTTGGAGTGAAAAATTGAAATATAATGAGTTATTATTATTGTGTTTACTACTATTCTTACATCTAAATATAGATAATATAATAATAATGATACTTAACGTGCATTGTAAATAAAATTATACAATATCTGTCATATATTTGCAAGAATATTATTTTAAAATTAGTTATTTTTTTCATAATTTCAACAGTTAATTTCTGAATATATGGATGCACAAATAATACATGTTTTAATACTTTGGTTTTCACTACGTTGGCCATAAGTACATTTTGTAAAAGTGTGTAAATCTCGCGTGCCGAAAAAATGTTCCAGGCTGCCCACGGGCCGTGGGTTTGCCACCCCTGCTTTAACCTATTCCCACTCGAGTAGAAGTGTAGTGATTGTCGACACTAAAAATAACTTTATTACTTCTTTTTGCATTGCTTGGCGTATTAGTTTTGTGCTCTGAAATGAAGAATGATTGAAATATTACATACAATAATTGAATGTCAATACTATAAAACGATATTTCATGTTTTCTGTGATAATCTGCGTTCGAATTGTATTAAAAGTACAGTATATATTGTTTTTAATTGATAGTTCTCAGATATTTTTAGATAAAAATAATCAGTAAAGTTACGTAATTCTTACATAAAAAAGCTCCCGTGAAATGTTAGATACAGTTCCGTAGACAAAACTGCGATCCGTGTCTTTTGGTTTCTAAACCATGACCGTCACGCGAGGTAGATTTTAGTTTTAGTCACACCAAGCCGCGAATCTTGTAACTAGATACCGTGATTGTCACTGGAAATAAAGGTGTATAGCTGGGTAGATAAGATAGTCTCACGAGCCAGAACGTGTTTAGGTGTGAAAATATATTATTCAAAATTGTAAGAAAACATGGTTGAATATATGAAACGTAAACATGTATAAAACGAAAAACATTGATTTAAAAAAAAACTATTATTAGAAAAAAGTTTATTTAAAGTTTCATGACGAAAATGATAATGAAGTTTTTACAGACAATCTTTTCTCTTTTTAGTGTACAAAAAAAATCAAGAAAATAACGAAAAGGAGAGACGATCCTTTCGCAACCAACTATAAATACGGGGGCTATCTAAAAACGAGCTTTGTTTGGCTGTTAAACAAAAAATACGCATAAATATATAATATTTTTTTATTATATTGTCAAATATAAATCTTAAACTATTTTCCCACGAAATTTTAAAATTGTTTAGGTATTTGTGATAGCGGTGTACATTTTTTACGGGCTTGTTATAATACGTTCCCGCATATGATGCAAACTACATAGTAACAGTTTTTTTTATCTTGTTGTCATTGTTGAACTGCTGACTAGCAAGAAATGATTTTAATGAAATAAAAAATGAATTTAGACCAAGAAACAAATAGAAATCATTCGGTGCTAGGTTTGAACTGTAAGGTGGATGATTAAACTGTAGCCAGCCAAAGTCCTGGATAAGTCATCTGCCAAATGAACCATTTGTATTCGGGCATTGTCTAAAAATATAGAAGATACTCTTATAAAAGAGAGTCTTACAGAAGATTTTTTCTATTACAGGGGCATACAAAAACTTGTGATCTGCTATGGCATACTTTAATAGTGGTGTAATTACGTAGAAAAATAGCTTATGGTATACATGACAATGCAATAAATAGCTGAACGAAACTTACTTTCTGAATGACTCTTATATATTCCCAAAATATGTTCGATTATGGAAGAAATAGATGTTACATTCAACTAAAAAAAACACGAGAGAACGCAATCAATAAATAAATTAACGATACCTTTATCTATTATTGTAGACATACGTATGTTTGTTTTCAACTTATTCACTTTGAAACGGAGTATGTGAAACTTTCATGGTGAATTATAACTATTTATACGTAAAAGTGGCTATTTATATGCTTACCATTTAAGTTCATGTTCTGTTTACAAATATATATGATAAAAATTGACGTCCGGCTACGGGATCGAACCTACAAGCTGTGAATTCACAGTCATACAATTATACAGTGAGTCACCCTGGAGAACTTATTTTTATAGTAAACAATGCCATAAATGTTTTTGGTTCTTTATACCTGGTATAATACCAGTTGCTTGTCACTTTAAAGTATTAACTGATTAAGTACCAGAAACGAGCTAACTTGTGCAATTTAAAACGTAGTTTGCTTAACAAATTATAATATTTTGGATAATTTTAAATATAAAAAGCCAAAATCAAACAACAATTGCTATTTTTGCATAAAAATTCACAGCTTGCCAGCTTATGGCATTATTTCTGGCACAGGAAAGGATAATATTGGCGTAGGGCGGCGATAATGTCATACAATATAATAGTACAAGGCATTTTTTTAAAGTCGTACAAAATAATCAACTCAATAGATAACTTTATGAAAATTGTAAGAAAGTCAAATCGTTTTATTTATAGTGTACTCGTAGCTTATTGGTAAATTGTTTTGATTCTTGTTTTAAAATCTCCAGTCAAGCAGGTGTTTTAAAAATTCATATTTTCAGTATGTGTTCAAATCCAATGTAAGTAAAAAAAAAACGATCAAATATATTTTAAAAAAAAAAGTGAATATTATAATTACGCTGTAATATTGTTTTAAAACATGTTTTTTCGTAGAAAAGAGGGAGTTTTGTCACTTTTTTTAATTATTAAGAGTATTTATGACAAAGGTTGTTTATAAAAAGATTGCCTTTTTTAGTATTATGGACAAAAAAATTCCACGCATTCACAATCAACGAGAATTCTTTCATTGATAATTTAATTAGCTAGAAACTTGCGTAATTTTGCTCGTGATTTTGATTTTACACGTGATAAAAGGTCTAATATTTTTTTTTTAATATCGACTCAGTATAACAGTTGAAATGATTGTAATGTTATTATGTTCGTTAAACAACTTTAGAGCTACAAATTGATATATTTAAAGTAAATATTTTTTAATATACATTTTTAAATGAAGAAAACAAAATTATTTTTTGTAACATAACTCAATGTTGTATCAAAAAATAGATATATAATTGAGGGGTGTATTTTCAAAGTGAACTTATTCCACAAAAGACTGTTTACGGTGTTGATATTACATATTTTTTTGTTATCTATGTTATATTTCAAATTGTATTTTACACTATAAATTAATATTTCTTTACCACTATTATTATATACTAACACTGACACTATAACTGATGATTATTGTATATTCATTAGTATTATAGCCAGGATACGAACCAGAAACATTTGAGCTAATATTTGACAATTATTACTCGTAAAAAAACTGTCAAAACAATTTTCATATTGTGAAGATCCATATGCTTCGTTCCAGAGCGGATATGGTTAAAAGAAAAACACTTTAACGGAGCGTTACGTTATTAATAATTCCCTGACCAATTTGATTGTCTTGAACATTTTGTATTGAAACACTTACTAGGTTTTGAAATGGACAGCCGAATTGATAGACGTCAAAGCACTGAAATGGAAACTAAGTACAAACTGAAACACTAAACATTGATTATAAAAAAATAAAAGGGATAATAAAACCAATATTCAAAATAAATTATCAGTATGTTTTTTTATAAAATAGGCACTGCCTAAAATATCAGTGTGCAAAGCAAGAAAGATTGATAATGATTAAAGTCTGGACAGCATCCAGCGAAAGGATTTGCCTAAACCATCCGTTATCAAAGCATTTCCGTTTCCCCTAGATTGAGTATTATAAAAGCAATTTTTATTTGGGGTATTAAATCGAATCCAGAATAGGCGTATAGTGAAGCCACCCTAAAAATTTATGGGAAAACAGTAAATCAGCTGTTCAATCTTTTAGGGTACTGTTCACACATTATTCAGAGGAATTGGATTAACGCCACGCAGTCTTCTATTATTAGAAGCCATTGATTTTATCTGAATCGTCTGTATTGGTTCACGTATATTAGGGGTGGCCACATTTTTATTTATAAGAGCAACCAATTGATAAAGTTATTGATAGCGATCTACTCATATCGCTTGTAATTATATCACGAAAAACCAAGAAAAACACATTTTTTATAATTCAAATATGTGTATGTATTTTATTATTTTTCTTTTAACCATATCCGCTCCGAAACAAAACATATAAATCTTCACAATATGAAGATTGTTTTGACATTTTTTTTAAGAGTAATAATTGTCAATTATTAGCTTATCGGTTCGGGTTCGTATCCTGGGTTCAATACAAATGAATAAACATTTAAAAATTTTGCAACCAGCCCGGGCCTTGAACCCAAGACCCCCGCTTGATAAGCGTACGCGCTACCAACTAGTCTAACGGAGACGACTTATTGTATATATTTATATGTATTTTATATGACGTACATATCGACGTTCTTTAAATAAAAGCGTTAAGCCTGCAGTTTTTGTAAAGTGCTAATATTTAAGCATCACAATGCACACGATAAAATACATGTTCTATTAAAAATAATTAAACCGAGAAAGCCGAATTATTATTGAAATTCAGCTTTAGATTTTGAAAAGAGAACGACCAAATAAGTTTGCATAGAAGGAAAAAAAGCATTTAGCCACGTTTGATGATTTTTTTCAACTTTTTTTTAAACAGCTTTTTTAATTATCAGATCAGGATAATAATAAACCAATGTATTGGTTAGCATGCACTTTAAGTCTGCGCAAATGTGATTTTGGCTAAAAATTACTGAAACGCATTTTTTTTTGCTTCCTGTAAAATGTGTTATGTGAGGGTTAATCCATTTTACTTAAACACCGTCGATATACATGTGCGAGAAGACTGTAAGTGAAATTGGTAAAGAGAAGAAATACGAACAAGTGGATTTTAAGAGCTGGAACATAGAGTCGTTTTGACTTAACTTGACTTATGTGTGAACCAGAAATAGTAAAATACAGGTCCGTGATCAACCAAAAATACTTTTACGATCAACGCTCTGGCCATCCCTGATATATACGAGTGTCTATACAGGGCATTCATTTCCAAACCATGAACAGAGCACATTTATTACAAGCATTTCTCGTTATAATGACGTATTAGATTTTAATCTCATAATCGACGAGGAAAAATGCAATATTTTATCGTGAACTTTATTCCACTTAATACAATCTACTCGTAAGTACTGCACTGAGAATTGCACGCGTGGTTAGAAATTAATTAATAAAAATAATATTTGAAATGAGATTGTTTTGTAAATTTGTGGAAAAAAATTACAATAAAATATCCGTTATAATGATATATACTATTGTATTATGAAATAGGGAAAATTATTGGCAATCAATTCATGTTATTCTGTAATAATAAAGAAGTATTTGAAACAAATTTTTTTCAGCTCACGTTGGATACACTTTCTCGTAGTGCATACTTCTGTTATAGTAAAATGTTTACTTTGTTGAAATGGTAATTTGTTTTGTTTAATTTGAAAAAAAAACTTTTACACTGTGTTATTATTTAAATAAAATGACATGTTCTATAGATTGCCAGTAAAAAAATAATATTATATAAATTAGGTAAAAGTGTTCTTCTATTCTTACTGCTATATGTGTTATATCTAACGAAGTGTTAAGATGAGAATTTTATTAATAAATTCACATTTAAATATTGAAATTATTATATTGAAATAGTAACATTTTCTGTACCAAACATAATTGCACAACCTGGCAAGATGTGAAGCTTGAGGCAAAAATTTAATCTTAATATTTTTTGTAAAAGTATATTGAATGTTTTTTATCATAACTTCGTTTTTAGTCTGCCCAAGAGGGAATTTTTAAGCACGGTTACACAATTGTGTGAAAGTATTTTTTATTAATCTACTTGCTTTATAATTTGAATTTTATTAATAGTATGCAATACTGTTTTTGTACTCTTGTTAAATAAATAAATAATTTATTTCATTACTTGATGCTTAACGTGCATACGCGTCTAGTTATTCAATTTTTATTATTCAAGCAGACGCGTGTGAGAGCGTTCAGATTTCTGGATATATTAATGATTATTATAGTCATATATATCTCTACATTTTCATATTTTAAATCTTTCAAATCATTAAAATTCGTTTAGAAAACCACGCTTTAAGTTATGCAAGTTAACTTACTCCTGGCACATAGTCGATTAATGCACTTTTATAAGGATATTTATTCATTAATCCATATTTTAAAAAATTGACACCTAGTTTACCTGGAAAAACATTTTCAACTGTCAAAAAGAGTTAAAATATATTTTTATTTATTTAAATTTAATTGGCTAAATGCTTGTCATAATTGAAAGTGTTTATTTGAAACACATCTAATTAGTTTTTATTTTTTTTTAAATATTTTGTTAAAATAAGTGTCTAAAAGTGGGGTTATAACTATAACTAATTTAAGCAACAATTAAAAAGATTAGAGAAATAATTTCGATTATTTTTCATATAATAAATACATTTTTACAGCTTTGTAGCTTGCAGTACAAAAACTCGTATAATAAAATTTGTAGGATGACGTCTGAAGTAATTATTGTTAGGGGTGAATAATTAACCCTACTGCCTATAATCCAAAGGGAGAATAATCAATACAATGGCGTGGTTTGTTTCACAATGGTTTTAATTAATTACGTATTCGGTACCAAACTTAACGCTTTCTAATCCTCACTGCCGTATAAGTTTAAGCCGGTCCTAGGCGATGCCTCAAAAGTTTTTTTTGTTTGTTTTTTTACATAATACGATGATCATTACACGTATGTAGAATGTTTTTTTAACCACACGCAAATAACAGAAGCTCATTAGCAAATGATTATTAGTAAATTAAAATACTTAGCGTATTAAAAATCAAACTTATTTTTCATTTGAATGCACATGATAAACGATGTACGCAACCCCTTTTTGCATTGAAAAATACCAACTTTGATGGTTTATTTTCTTACATTTAATTTTAAGCGTTGACCAATGTACTTAGCATTTAACTTTCGAATACAAAGGGGTTGTTCATAACCCGCTTTATGATTGATGGGAATACAAAAGTGACCACCAACGTCTACATAGCGTTACAAGGGGGAGAGTAATTTCATGTTAATTGTTACATAAGACTTTTCCTTCTCAAAAAGTGGATAAAAATTGGTTGTAAATTTTATTCATACTCAAAGTAGAAAGTAACGTAACTTTTAAATGTAGGAAGGAAGGGGTCAAACTAAATGTCTGCATGATGTTACGTTGAAAAAGAGGGGGATGGAGAGGCTAAAAACGTAAAAAAACCTAACGTGCTTTATGGAAGGCCCCTAAAGAGTATACATTTTTACTAACTCACATTTTTTAAAGATAACCATCCGTTATGAATCATTGAGGCATGCGCAAATACTTAATGCAAAATTACGATTTTAATTGTTGATATGGCACTACAATCTATTCAGATTCTTGACTAGCTACGTAACCACCTTTTAGACTTCAATATTTTTGGCTATATAGCTAAAGTCGTTTTCTGACCATATACTGCATCTCTCATAATCTATCGTACCAGTTTCTCGGGAACAACTCAGATACATGATGCAGCTCTTTGCCCTAAGTAGGGTTGATATATTATTTAAGAAATATTATTTATAGTCCATTCAATATAAGTGAAAAATTAATAAAATATATCCCAAGTTGTTTATTATTTGTAAGTAATACATTTTTTTTTTAATTTTCTATATGTAAGTATAATAATATATAAATACTAATTCTAGAGCTTATGAACATAATACTCAATCATAATTACATACTTAAATCTTCAATAAATTTATAACAAAAAGTAAATCTTGTTATTTTGTTTTTTATACGAAAAAACCTGAATATATAATTTAAATGTAACCTCTGATCTTTGGCGGAACACGTTATTCAGAAAATTTAAATATTGGAACCAGTTTCTACTTTTCTCTACCACGAAAGACTTGAGCTTTTTAAAAAAAAGTAAATCCTACGTCTATCTCTATAATACGCTATTAAACGAAAAATAAATGTCTTATTCAGCTATTTTGCCTGAAGACATATGCGTGTTACGCCGACGATCAAATAACTTGCTCATAATTATATGGATTCTTGTTTAGAAAACATGTACTATAGTTCAATTATCAAGTATAGGTAAAATCGTTCTCACGCTATCTTTATTTTTATCACCTTTATAAAGTTACTGCATACGTAGGTATTTCGAAACGCAACGTTAACTTAAAAATGTAAATTTTTTGATTTAATTATTATGATTTTTAAACCCAAGTGAAAGAAAAAGGCAACGTATTTTGTATGAGTAACGAGTAGAAAAATATTTGTTTATTATATATCAACTGTGTTAAGGAAAAGGGAGTAACCTTCACACAACAAATTTTACAAGAGGCGTAAAAACGTGTTTAATGATTTTTAATCAAAGTCACATTAACACAAACTTGAAGTGCATGATGACATGTGAATTGGTGTGTCATTTCCCTGATTGATAATTTAAAAAGTTATTGTTCTAAAATCACTAAAATTTAAGTATATAGCTTTTTTCCTTCCATAAAAACTTACTGGGTCGTTCTTTTTTCAATTTTTTAATCTGAATTTCGACAAAAATTCCTTTTGACAGAACGTGTATTTGGTTGTGCACATTATGATTTTTAAATGAAAACATTTTTCAAAAAACTGAGGGTTATGCCCTTTTACCTAAACATGGTCGATATATTAATTAAAATGTACCTGAACTTTTATTATCAAAAGCGAATAATTGGTGTTTATATACATGAATAATAACAATAAAATTATAGCTTATCCATCATCATAAACCACGTTGCGTTTTTGGTAGATTTTTTAGATAAGATATTTAGTTAAGCCCCTCTCTTTCTCCTCTCAAGGGTTGCGCAACTGTCCGTATTTAATAGGGATTCAATTTACAATCAACTCTTATCCGATTTTTAAGAGGGGAAAGTGTTATGTAACAATCAAAATTACCCTATCCTCCCCCTTGTAACACCACGTAGACTTTTGTAGTCACCCCGTCCCTCCTTTCTCTTCAAAAACGTGACGTGGCTTATGGACGATCTCTTAAGACGCTCAGTTTGGCTATTATACTGCGTTCGAATATATCGTAACCAACATCTAAAAAACTTTACAGAAGGCACAAAAACTGTATAGAATGTGATGTCTGATGACAATACAAACAGTTTCTTTTGTGTTATGAATATGTTTGTCATTTATAGTATGTTTTTATACAAAAACTTCAAAATATTGTGATTTGAATTAACTGTGCGGCGGAAAATTATGTTGCGTAGGTTGAAAGTTGATAATTACCCGTACGAGTATATCACAAAAATCTAATAATTAAAACAGATATATAGTTTTGTGTATCAAATTATTCTTGATTGTCGATGATTTTTTCACTATAAAATAGTTATTTACTAAATTTATAAATAGATTTCACAAGTCATTTTTTCTAGCGTTAAGTAATAAAGTTAACGGTGACCCATGTAACAGAACACTGACCGATGACGTTAATGGGTTAATTAAAAACTTTCGTTATGCAAAGATGTGCTTGAAAAGTAGAAAACGGTCTGTTAGGTTTTCGAATTATGCACTTCAACACCTGATAATATTTGGCGCACCTTAATTAAATAGATAACATGATGAGAAAACTGATTAAGTAACCTGCAGTATAGAAATTAGGAACATGTCGAAAAAAATAAAGATATAACTGGTTCGAATAATAAATGTGTTGTAATAATTTAAATAAATGTTTATTTAACTTAGCAGTTCAATAGTTCTCACACTGATTTTATAAGTATGCGTTTCTATACTGCCAAGCACGGCACGGTTGCCTTTATTATATCTGAGTACAATTAAGTCAATATATTTGTTAAAACAACCCAGTTAGTCAATCTCAGGAAAACTTTAATTCAAAATGTCTTAATTTTTTTCAAAAATTGATTAAACATAGTCTCAAAAATCATAATACCTCCATACAATTCTAGGGATTCCATGCCGGTTTAAACAAAAATCAAAAAATCGGATTTTTTGGTTCGGTTAACCGGGGTTTTATACTAATATTTTAAAAGTATATAAATTAGACAAAAACGTTATAATTATGACGAATGTGATCAGATAAGCTGGTTTGATTATTTTTTAATTCTACTAAAAGTCGTTATTATACATATATTAACCAGATATTAACCACTATTCTAACTTTACTCAATTTATACTGATGAAATTTTTTTATCGGCTTACATCGTTTACTAAGTACTCGTTCACGTCAAACAGCATGGTTAATTTGATATTAGGTTATATATATATTTAATTGTATTATTATTTAATTTTTAGTGGTTGTTCCAAGGTTCATTCATATTTAGCAAACAAAGCACCCACATTGTCTGAGTGGATATATTATCTAAACAACCGTAGGTTGCATGTTTGACCCTCTTGCTGGTCACATTTTTCATTCAAATAATGTTTATTTATTTATGTTTGTAGCTTGAGCATACATTCAAATTATAACTGACACTTGTAAGTAAAAGTCTATTAAGATAATCTTTAAACTGAAAAATTCCACAGAGATCGTCATGGTTCCCTAACAAGAAAGAGAGGATTGGAAAAAGACTGACGTATTAGTATTTTTAATTTTTCTTTATTAAAGAAAGTGTTCATCAAATGTATGCAGTAATGCACCAAAAATTATTTGAAACTCACAAGCAATATATACCGACCGTGTTTAGGTAAAAGGGAATAACTTTCATATAACAAATTTTACAGGAGGCACAGGAAACGTATTTCAATCATTTTTAGTCTAAGTCACATTAACACAAACTAGAAGTGCAGATGACCAATAAATTAGTGTTTTATTTTCCTGATTTCTTAATAAAAATGAAGTATAATGCTCTTATCCTTTCCAAAATAACTTAGTAAGTCGTTATTTTTTCAAAATCTAACACTTCGATAGTAATTCAGTATTTTAGGCTTAATTTCCTTTGACAGAACGTATTTTTAGTTGTGTACATTGTGATTCTGAAATAAAAGTACTTTTCGCTATTCACTAAAAGCCCTTTTGCCTAAAATGAATCGATATATTACAGCTTATATGTACCAGTACGTATCTTAATTTAAAAAATATATTCTCTTTTCTTTTTTAACAAGTATCCGCTCCGAAACAAACAAAGCATATGAAGAATAATTGAGAGGTGTAATGTAGAAAGTTCGTAACCCACAATTAGGTATAATTGCATTTTATTCGATATTTAGCTTATTTATTAACCATCTGCGTTCTGCAATTATTACCCAACTGTCTCATTGTGGGTTACAAACATTTTATACCACATCCCTCAATTGTCTGTTATTAGTTCAACCAATTGTTCCATGTCCTGGTTTCAAATACACATGAAAAAAACGTGTGCAATTTTGGTCAGCCACGGGATTTGACTAGACCTTGATTTTTTTAGTCTACAATTGTTATTTTATAATCTTCATCATTTTTTTATTATTCATCATTCAGCAAGCAAGCTAAAATCTTCACATAGTAAAACATCTTCTACTCTCTCAATATTTTTTATGGTATTTTTTTTATACATTTTATATCAGAACATTATAAAAAGTAGCTCCACGCCATCCTTGACCTTGTCATTCCATCTCGCCTGCATCTCACTTCGTTTACCTTGCCATTAAATATCGGTATTAACTGTCAAGTTCTCAATATTGCTGTATTTCTGCAAGCAATATTACTGACGTATATTATATAAATTATGTTTAGTAATTGAATTGGTGTCAATTAAATTAAGCATTTTCTCCATACATAATCTATCCCATATCTTTTCCAAAACGGATCTTAACAATGTAAAAAATACTTTGAGTCTTATGGCTTAATTTACTGAACATGAATATGCTTTAGCCATGGAAATTAAAAATGAAATTAAAATTGAGCATACTACAAAATCGTAACAACTAAATGTGACAACTAAATATTCTA
>JAPMAG010001052.1:0-13203 GCA_036584685.1 Rhyacophila sp. Rhy_31_5 | reverse complement strand
AACACAAACTTGAAGTGCATGATGACCAATAAATTGGTGTTTCATTTTCTTGATATGACAATTAAGAAATTTATTAAAGAAAAATCATTAAAATTGACCTTTGATGCTTTTTCCTTTTCATTCAAACTTTCTAGATCGTTCTTTTTTCACAATCTAAAGCTGAATTTTGACAATAATTCGGCATTTTTGGCTTATTTCTTTTTAGCAGAACGTGTAATAAATTAATAATAAAAATGTCGAAGAAGCATTGAAGAATTCTTTTATGCTCATAATAAACAAAAGATTGCCCTGTTTACAAAAACACATAAATCAGTCCTGTTGGGCTAATTTTTTCGCATGAGTGTTCTTTTGATACAGAAACACATACATACCAAATCAGTCCTATGGTTTCAAATTTGTGTTCTTTTCACAATGAAATGGGAGTTGACACATTAATTAATTATATAAACACTCAAGAACCAGTAAATTGGTGATTCATTTTCCTGATCTGATAATTAACTACGATATTAAAGAAAAATGACTAAAATTGACGTTTGATGCTTTTTTCTTTTCCATACAAACTTAGTAGGTCGTCATTTTTTCAAAATCTAACCCTGAGTTTTAATAATGCGAGTAGTTCGGGATTTTTTGGTTAAATCCTTTTGATAGAATGTGTATTTAGTTGTGTACATTGTGATTCTCAAATAAAAGCAATTTTCAAAAAACTGAGGGTTACACCCTTTTAACTAAACAGGATTGATAGTATAATCATATTTGCACTTTTAAATTTAAAATCATCCAAAACAACCAAATTTATTTAGCAAACTACGTTTTAAGTTGTGAGAGTTAACTAGCTTCTGTTACTTAATCGATTAATGTGTAAAGTTATGTTACTTTTGAGAGGAGGGAGGGGTGGGAATGACAAAAAATATTTAAAAAAAAAACGTTACGTGGTTTATGAATGACCTTTATAAAGATCATTTTTCTGGGTAGAAAATGTGATTTTGACATATTATGTCGTTCGTTCTATTTGTTGCAATTAAAATAATTGTCTTTTAAATTGAAGCGTAAGTTCTTATATGCCTGGATTTTCCACAGTTTTAGAACAGATTATGAAGTTTTGATATTTTCAAGTAATTTGTCATTATATTGTTAGTTGTTTGACGCACATTTAAGTACAAATTGTGACAGGCTGAAAGTGTTACACGTTTAAGAAGTCTCAAAATGATTTTAACACTGTTTTATTTTAATATTAATAAAATGCACTTAAAACTTTCGCCTAGAAAAAACAGTTCATTAAGTAGTTTTTTATTAGTCGTAAAGATATTATTGTACACTTCAGACTGTTTATTGTAATTCCATATAGATATGAAATGAGCGTAATACGAATGATATTTGGAAGTAATATCGATATATGTGTAGGTAAAAGGGAGTAACCCTCACAGAACAAATTTTACTGGAGGCACAAAAACGTGTTTTAATGATTTTTAGTCAAAGTCATACTAATAAAAAACTTGGAGTGCATCATGACCAATAAATTGGTGTTTCATTTTTGTGATCTGATAATTAAGAAAGTTATTAAAGAAAAATCATTAAAATTGACATTTAATGCTTTTTTTCTTTCTCTACAAATTTAGAAGATTGTTTTTTTTTTATCTAAAGCTGGATTTTAATAATAATTAGGCATTTTTGGCTTAATTTTTTTTTTTGAAAAAACGTGTATTTAGTTGTGTACATTGTGAATCACAAATAAAAGCACTTTTCAAAAAACTATTCGATATTATATCTAATCATAATGTACGCAACTGAATACACGGTTTGTTTAAAGCCATTTAATTAAGCCAAAAATCATGAATTATTATCAAAATTATGCTTTTGGTTTGGTAAAAACAATGACTTACTAAGTTTGTTTGGAAAGGAAAAAAGCATTAACCATCAATTTCATTTATTTCATTTAATAACTTTTTTAAATTTTAGATCAGGAAAATAAAACACTGGTTTACACATTCTGTCAAAAGGAATCAAGCCAAAAATGTTGAATTATTATCGAAATTCACTTTAAGATTTTGAAAAAGAACGCTCTACTAAATTTGTATGGAGAGAAAAAAGCATTGAAAGTCAAATTTAATGATTTTCTTTGATAACTTTCTAAATTATCATATCAGGAAAATGAAACTCTACTTTATTAGTCATTGTGCACTTCGAGTTTGTGTTAATGTGACTTTGACTAAAAATCATTTAAACACGTTTTTTTGCCTCCTGTAATATTTGTTCTGTAAGGGTTAACCCCTTTTAACTAAACACGATCATTCATCATATTTTAAAAATATAATGACTTTAATGCTGGTGGTACAACAAGTATTGGTTGTTAAGTTATAATAAAATACCATTTAAACATACGTAGATTGTCTTTATTCGGGTCTGAAAATTTGTTGGTTTATTAAAGACATCTTTTTGGCGATGCTCTCCATCCTTGAAACATGGCCTGCCCAACAAAGTTATAATGTATATTTTTACATATTGTAGAAACAAAAATATTCAAATTTAATATCACATTTGAATAATACACACGCACATTATGGTACGAGTATTATACTCTTTTGCTTGACTAATCTGATAATTATTAGCCGGATTGCGAAAAGGTTTTTGTGAATTCTGTCTGATGTGAAGAAATTATTAACTGTGAGATTTTAGTTCGAAGTTGTGTAAACTGCGACAAGAATGCGCGATGAAATCTTTTATTTTTTATTATTATTTTAAGTATTATTTTCATTTTTATATTAAAATTATTTACATACTAGAAAATCTGTTAAGATTTTTACAAAATCATGACATGAACTTATGTAACATCAGGGGTGGGGTGCCAATATCTTAATACTCGTAAGTGGCTCGCTTCTAAGAAGCTTTAATTTACACCGTTTACAATAAATAATAGCGCTAGATTGAAAATTAAGTTCTACTTAGTAAATTATACATATTTTGTATTGTACTTTGAAAAACAGTGCATGGTGCATGCACGTGTCAAATATAAACAACAGTCGTTGAAAGTATTATATATTTCATATATTATTAAAAATGAATATCTGAGAACATCTGAAAGCAATATATAACTAATATAGTCGTTTATAAAAAAACAGACTTTCGTTTTTACACCATAATAAAATGCATTTTACGAGTAATTTTAAAAGACAACGGAAACATAATATACTTTGTAAAACTTTAGAAAAATAAAGTCATCTTATAGTTACAATCTGATTTCACTTGGAAATATTATTTTTTGTTTTTTAACAATAGTCGGCAAATCAAGCATTATATAAAAAAACATATTTTTATAAGTTTTATTCATTTAATTAATATTTATTCAAACGGAAGTTAAAAAAAATATTTATATGTAGATAAATAATTACAAATTATTTCTTTGCGAAGGTCTCTTAAAAAAAATATTTAGAATGACATAGTTTATTAAATTTATTTACAAAAATTGTTAGAAAATCTGCTTATAATTAATTCATTATTGTACGAATAGTTAAAACATTATTTACACATGTCTACAAAACTTTTCTTTAAAGTAAATTTTCTCGTGTTTTCATTTTTATTTTTGTCATTTTCGCTGCAAAGTAGGGCATATACGAGTATATCTTTAAAACATGTGTCGTTGTTTGCGTACTACGAGATTCAAACCTGCGACTCGTTGATTTACATACATATGAATGAGCGGTGCACTGTCCCAGTGCGAAAGATTAAATGTTTCATTTTGGTGCTTTACAATATTTTATGAAGCATATGGATTTGTACAACGTGAAGATTGTTTTGACAATCTTTTTTACGAGTAATAGTTGTCAATTATTAACTCAACCGTTTTGGGTTCGTGTCCTGACATCAATTCAAATGAATTAACATTTTAAAAATTTTGCAACCAGCACGGGCCTTAAATCCATAACCCCCGTTTACTAGACGTGCGCGCTATCTACTAGCATAATGAAGGTGACAGATTCATATATATGTATACGTATCAATGTTTTTAGGTAAAAGGGTGTAACCATCACAGAACAAATTTTACGAGAGGCACAAAAAACGTGTTTTCATGATTTTTAGTCAAAGTCACATTAACACAAACTTAATTAATTTAGTGCTTATGCTTTTTTCTTTCTACACAAACTTAGCAGGTCGCTCTTTTTTCAAAATTTAAAGCTGACTTTCGATAGTAATTCGGAATTTTTGACTTAATTCCTTTTGACAGCAGTTTTCAAAAAACTAAAGTTTATGCCCTATTACCTAAAAAAAATATTTTGTTTACTGATTTTATTTTCCCGATTAAAAAGGGTGGTATTATATAAAGTCTAGTTTAAAGTAATACATTTGATTGAGTGATATTATACTAGTTAATCGTATGTCCGTTCGTTTGTATAATAAGCTGAACTATATTTTGTGTAGTGACGGGAGTAACTAAAGACGAACATTTCACAAACTGGCAACATAGTTAATGTTAACTATTCAGCTATGATTATTGTGAAATAAACTCTTTTGAGCAAAATAAACTACTCTGATTCTGTACTATTTTAGAGTAATATTATCTTGTCTTCAATAATAAATAGTAAAAAATATTGTTATATATTTAATTCTGAATGGTAAATTTCCAGGTGTTATTTAGTGAAGTCCACAGATTCGGAACCGCATTTACATTTTTAGAAAACCATTCTTTCGCAATTTCGCCAGGCGTACGAAAAAAATATGATTTCACTTGCGAAACAATTATGTGTGATGGAAAATGCCTAAGCGCCGCATTAATAATTTGAAATTATCGCGTTCCAAATAGAGTGACATAAAATGCTGCAGAACAAAAGTGTTGAAAAAAGTGTTGCCCTAAATAGTAATTAAATTCAGTGTGTTGATCTCATTAACATGACGTCACGTCCGGTCAAGAGTTTGACCCTCACGCTGCTGGCTGTTCTCTGCGTGAGTGTCAACTTGTCAGATGCCATCACCATTGATTCAGAGCTGGCCAATGTCGGAGGCAATAAAGCTGGTACAGGTATGCAAACACAAAAATATTTCTTTTTATATAATTTAAATACTTACTTTATCTGTGATCTGAAGAGTAGTTTTTAATTATAAAACTAAGAGTAAACTTTATTTATATTTAAAAAATAAAATGTTAATAAAAAAAGACTCAAGCTTTATGACTTGGTCATAAATTTTACTTAAAGACATTCTACTTAAAGATATCGAGTTTTAGAATGTAAGGAAATAAAAATTAAATTTATTCGATGTATACAGAGTCACCTTTATAGGTGAGTGAATAGAGCATCCGACTCACGAGCCAATTTAAGGTTCAAATACCGTACTGGCAAAAATTACACAGGTTTTTTAGATACATTTGGAACCAGGACACGGACTAAATTGGTTGATAACTGACAATTATTACCCGTAAAAATACGAAAAAACTATTTTTAAATTATGGAGAACCATATGCTTCGTTTTGAAGTGAATATAGTTAAAAGAATACATATTGATATATATTAAAACAACGAAAATGAAAGAATGAAATTTTTATAAATATTTAACATACGTAACTACGTTTTGACGCCCTCGTAGGTGAATGGATAGTATATCCAACTCACGAGCTGCGGATCTAGGGTTTGAAACCTGTTGCTGGAAAAAAATTGCACAAGTTTTTCCATGTGAATTTGAAATCAGAAAATAGATCAAAGTGGTAATAATTACTTGTAAAAAATCTGTCATAAATCATCTTCACATTGTGAAGATCCATATACTTCGTTTAGGAGCGAGTATGGCTTAAAAAAATATGCTTGGTTAACTATACAAACGCGCTTGTTAATTGATGAAAGCAATATAAGAACATTTAGTCGAAATCAAGAAAAAAATATGTTCGCATTGTACGCAAAAACTTCAAAACTCAATATAAACTTATGAAAAAAATAAAAAGTGAAATCTTCAGGCATTGGAATACTTTAAATTTGGTTGATTCCGCGCATATTTAAATATTCATTTCATTTTAAAGTTTATCAGCTAATAGACGCCGTTATTTTGTTCTAATATGAACACAGAATACAATAAAAACAAAATTTGACCTTGAAACATAAAAACATTGTTTGCCAAAAATATTGAAATATGCTTATATCGCTTTTTGTAACTAGATGCTTCAATTATAGTGTTGTGATAGTTTCATTCATAAAGCACGAACTTTGTTATATTTTACCTGTTGACTGCATAAAATGAAACATTTCGTCATCCCTTGAATACAAAACTATTCGTTATGAGGACATTTTTCGCCAACAGAGACTTGGCTCACTGTAATTAATTTTAGATGTTTAGCTGCATGATTTACCGTGTTATTTACCCGTAATAATTTTTGTCGTAAATCCCTTATAACAAAAAAATATTTTTGCGTGGATGAAACATTTTTATTTGAATTTACACGTGTAACTTATACGAGTATGCATGCATGTATAATCGCTAACAATGTCATTAGCAAAAGCGTACTTGGCATATCAAGGAAACCGTGGTTGTACAAGAATATTATATGAAATCTCAACACATTACTGGAGCTTCAGTCATCAAATTTCTTTATCCTAATTTTATATTCAATTTTGATGGAAGATATAAACTTTTATAGCTTTTGTGATACATTATGGATAAGCGAATCCGTAAAACTTATTAATATAACAACATTAACTACTGCAGTTTAAATAGTAAACAATAGAAAAGGAAAGTTTACTTAATGTTTGATTTAATAAACATAGTATAAACATTATTTTCAAAAACAAATATAAACTAATTTACTCATATCGACGAAAAAAAATATAAAGCATTACATGATTTAATTTAACGTTAAATCAAAAACTAGAAGTCATAGAAAAGTTGGATTAATGAGTATCTGTATCTCGTATACGTAAGCAATATGGCATATGAAAAGAAACTGTTTCGACCATTAAAAAACAAAAAGAAAACAAACAAATTTGCAATAATATGTGACGTAAATGTGAACAATAATGCCAGAAAATGTTTATTTTCTTAATGAAAAAACGTATTCGAAAAAATTACCTTTATATAATATACGTTCGGGTTTGACGGACAGCCCCTCACTCGCGTTTGTCCGGTATATTGAAGGTTTACTGTAATATGATTATTAAAACTAAATAATGAAAAAGAAACGTTTAACGTACTTGTAAAAGAAATATTAAGGTTCTATTTTAAAATAAATTTATGACAAAGAAACATTCGATATACTATTAAAATAAATATTAAGGTTCAATTTTTACTTAAAAATCACAGCTTGTTGGGTTGTTACATTATGTCTGGCACAGAAAAGGTTAATGAGGTAAATTAATAATTAAATAAAGAACATAAATTATTCATTGGTATTTGGTTTTTTTATAGTTTCATCAAAAGATATTTGGATTGTATTCTTCTTTTTCTTATCGTGATAACGAGTTCTGTAACACGCTGTGTCTTTTTCTATTTCTTTTACTGCATTTCTACATGCTATCCATTGGGTCACATTCTTTTATACTAAAAAAAATGTCAAGATGCATGAAATTTTCGTTCATATTTATAATTGACAAAGTCTCTTCCTTCATGTTGTATTTCATTAATCTCTTGTTGTTCAGTGAAGTCTTTATTCGCCAAAGATTCTGATTGAGTTTGCATTAACTCATCAATATTGTTAGTATTTACATTAAGGCCTAGTTTTTTCATTACATTGTTTAGTTTTTATTGTGGTATCTTCCGTAGTTTTTTCATACACTTTGGACATACTGTTTTGCAACAACCTTTTTTATTTCAACTTGATGCCTATTCTAGACATGGCTATTGCATACTAGAAAAATGGTTAAGAAGTCATATCATGGAAATGCGTGCATTTTTGCGACACATTTCCATAAAAATCTCAATCTTGCAAATTGTACAAAAGTTGAAGACTGCCTGTATCATATTAAGCTTTAGTTAAATTTCCATTATTACAAACTAGATAAATGATTTCTTGTGTTTTCAAGACACCTTGAAGGTTCATCGTCAGAATTTAAATTATCCTTCTAGTATTACGTAATCTTAACATTAATAAATGACCGCTGACATGTTTTTCTCAAACAATACAAATTATTTAAACAAATTTTCGCAATGTTACTTAGGTGTGACATTAAATTATAAATTTATAACATCTTAGTGAGTTTCCGCTTCGGTGGAAATTAACGATGGAATAATTTCAATATTCATGAACATTTAAGTACTTATGTAAATTTTAATGTATTAATTTCGACCTATACATACATCACCTGCAGATGAAAAGATACCTAATATATTATACGACAGATGTTACCAATGTAAAATAATACCAAAAAATATGATTATTTATTTTAATTGGTTTATAATGAAAACATTCTCCTTTTTGTATTTTTATAGCGAATTATAGCACCTAACGAAATCTCAAAATAATCACTTAGTTAGCTTTGAAAACAGATTTTCATCAGACCTAAATTTAAAAAGACACGTTGAACTCGGCCAGGCTGCGAATTGAGAATACATGAATTGAATTTCAACCAGGCGTCTCTTTTATTCAAACCAGTTGAGTTTCATCGTTCTAAAAGGCTACTGAGTACCTACCATCCACAGGATGTATTCGGTGGAGTTACCAAGTTCCAGCATAATATGGAAGAATACAAAAAAACTGGCCAACAACAGGGTCTCATAAAAGCAGCATGTGGTGTATATATGGTTCACCTAAAAGGCACTACATGGATTAGGAAAATGATTTAAGCCGGTCTATAGCAGAGCCGCATGGGATGGTATCATAATGCACATTAGTACAGTCAAGAATTTAAATAAGAAAATATACCCAGCAAATAATAGTTTGCCTCGTCCTCTAATCCTTTGTAGAATCAAGCACCCTGTACACCCGGTGTGCTGACAACTCAATTAACTTGGCCATCTTAGCTCAAGACTGATATGTAAGTTTGAAGAGTCTGCGCAAAATTGCTCTCCATATAACGCCACAGTCTTTGAAAAAACCTTAAAACCGGCACTGATAGATACCATGTCCGTATGGCATATTAAACTTGTGTGGAGCTATGGATTCTGATGAATAGCTAGCTCCCTACAAAATGAAAGTTTTGGCGTACATTTTCATAGGTTCAAATGGATCTAACCTGTCCTATGGCATACAAAATGTTCAGTTATCTACTGATAATACTCGCATGTGTAGTTACGAATATATCTCAGTAGCAAATAGATCAGTCGATCGCAATAAGGCTACGAAACTTACTATTTTCTACTAATTTATTAACTATAAAATGATTTAAATTTACATTTATTGTGTATTTTTATTTGACCTTCACTGTGCCAGGCATAATATAACAAAATGGCAAACTGTGAATTTTTAATCTAAAATAGAACTTTAATATTTTTTTATAAGTATGTTCAATGTTTCTATGTCATGACTTGGTTTTAATGATCTTATTATAGTCATATATCTGCGTTTTCATATTTAAAAACATCCAAAATATTCAAATTTGTCTAGTAAACTACAATTTAAGTTGTGCGAATTAACTCGTTTCTGGCACTTACTTGGTTAAAAAAAATGTTGAGAATCCTTTTGCATGTGTTGTATAAGTTCTTCTATTTTTATACACAGTTTATGAACCAATTATGTACAAAAGTAGAAAATCGCATGTGAAATTTTGGGACCCGTTACCCTGATCGTTTATGGGTCTTTCAGTACTACCCCATTACTAGTTATGGCTTGGTGTCGTCTTTAAGTTCAAGGCCTAGTACAGTTTTACCGATTGTCTCCCTTTTAATTATGAGTCTGTGTAGATACTGGCTACTAATCTTGGAAGTTTGTGAACGGATGTATATAAAACAAGAACGCAATTTTGATCATACTATATTGATTGCTGAAATCTATACTCAAATAGATACGACAATATGGAAGTCAGAATAAGAAGTCACAATCTTTTCTCTTCTTTCCTTTACAGCTTTAAATCAGTGGCGTAGCTGCCTCATAGCAAACTCATGCAAAGCGTGAGGGCCCTAGCTGACCAGGGGGGCATTAATCTGTCTACACTGTCTACTTGCATAATATGCTACATAGCATGCAGAGTATCCCAAGTATATATATATATATACATATCTACTAAAAAAAAGTTTTTTCAAAGTTAGTTAGAAGAATCTATATATTTTAATATTTCAAAGTGCTCTCCTGTAAAAACTCCGATGTGACGTAGGATAGTTCTGCATTACAATAACGATATATAATTAATATCTACAGTCCAACGATACTAATACAAATACATACACCAATGTCTCAATTTATTGGTACATTGAGCCAATGACTTATGAATCTTGTCTCAGAAATTTATTTTCTTATAAGTTATTATGTTTATAGTTATATCTAAATAATAGTACATATGTACGTACAGATAACTATTTTATCACATTTTCTAAAAAGCATAGAAAGAGTGGGCCCTTGCGTAAATTTTACACGAGGGCCCAAAATTTGTAGCTAAGATACGCCACTGCTTTAAATGTTTTGTTCTAAGCTGAATTATGAAGTTTTAATGATATGTCATTTAATATCTTTTATTAAATATTGAATCACTATTTTTAATATTGTATTATAGTACTAGTAAAATGTTCTTTCTTCTTATTTTATTAAAATCGTATCTGCTCCAAAATATCGCATACAAATCTTCACATGTTGAGGATTGGCTTGAGAGATTTTTAGCACACAATAATAATTGTCAATTATTGGTGCAATAAAATAACTTGCAGCCATAGGGTTGACAGACGGATGCACTGTCTACTTACCTACGGAGCGTGATATTAATGGATGTAGACCAGACATCAACTGCGGTAGTGTGGATAACACTACATCTTGTACGGCACCATGCTTTACGGCAGTCGAATTCTGTTCAAAAAGTTTTACTTTTCTTCAGTATATAAAATCACCAAATAAGAAAATTAAAATAAAAAATGGTTGTATTAAAAAAAATACTTGAACTTAGACAAGCAATTTATTCTTTAATTAAATGTTTTCAAAATGCTACTATTTATTTTGTCACATAAAATAGAGACAAAATTTGCATAAAAATGATAATATTCGTAGTAAAGAAATGTCTTATAGATGTGGCAGTTATTTTCGGAATTTCTCTAAAACCTTTTTTTCTTATTTGACCATTTTTTGATCCTTTATTATAATTATAATTTGGCGCTACGATCCATTCAGGTCCATGGCCGACTGCACAACTTTCCTCCAAGCCTCTTTGTCTCTAAGCTCTTTCTCTCTCCAGTCATTCACACTCAACAATTTCACGTTTCTGATTACGTTGTCCGCCCATTTCATTTTGGGGCGGCCGACGGGTCGAGTGCCTACTGGAGTTCCTTCAAATACGCCAGATTTAATAATAACAGTAATAAAAATATTAATGTTAATTATAACTATGTAATCGCTTGGAGTGATTCAGTGTAGACAGCGATTATTCGTATAGAAAGCTTTCACTGTGAGAACATTGGAAATTATGAAATTAATGTTGTAATATTTTGCAGGGTCCAATAATGGCTGGAACGTTTGGAACTGCGATACGTGACAGGGACTTGCAAAGAATGGGCGTCATTCATGAGCTGATTGGACTATTTTTGGCTCTCGTTGTTGGTTTTGTGTTTGGGCTCATCATTTGTATCATAGACGAACAGTATGGTGACGGTGAATGGCCAACATATGAGATAACTTCAAGGTATAGTATTCGAAACCCATGTTTCATTCTTTATGGCAATTATGGGCAACTTTTTTAGGAGAAGCCAAATAAAAGAACAAAACATTAGATGGCCAGTATAATTTATTAAAAACAAAAAATGAGTATAATTTATAAAATTCTTATCGTACTAATGCGATGAATTAAGCGCTGACGGCATTTCGTGAAATTTTCCTTCCTGGTTCAAACCGGGATGTAATGAAATGTTCATCTGTCTGCTATTTGATGTCTACAAGAATTAGCGCCTCTGTCGTCGATAATATAAACTTTTAAGCGGTAAATAAAAATTCTTCGTTCAAAACCTCTTACTAAAATATATATATATATACAAACAAGTAATTCATTTAAATATATATATTTAAATACTAAAATTGAAAATGTTTATACTATTGTTTTAAAATCTGCGGCGGGACGGATAAAACTTCTAAGTGGGCCGCATTGAGGAAGATATTAATCAAAAATAACATTACGAAAGCTGACTATCTATTTTATTTTTGCGGTAAATATATGTGTGAAGATGGCAAACAATCTTTCAGACTTAGATTCACGGTCATAAACAGGTTCCACCTGAGTGGGCCGCACCTGACAAGGGGCTTTGTTTTTCCAATACTGTGATCTACCACAGTGATTGTTTGGTGGGGTTTTCAATATAAAGATCCATGATTTTTTTTCCTTGTCAGAAATAATGATATGTTTCATACAAATATATAAAGAAAGGATATTTTTTGTAATATTATGAATAGTAAAACATAGGACTGATTTGTTATATTTATTGGAACAGATAATTAAGGATTAATATATACATTATTTCAGATGTGACCTAAGGTCTTTATGGGTTGGCGCATTGGTGGCTGTTCCATCTGGTGCAGCAGTGGCTATTGCAGTGCTTGCAGATAACACAGCCTCTCTGGTTGGGGTTGCCATATCAGCTTCTCTTCTTCCTCCTGCAGTTAATGCTGTATGTATTTTTGTTATATCTATAATTATTAACAAAAATCTAATCGGGGCATAAGTAAGGAAGACAGTATATTGCGCCAACAGTAAGGTGAAATTGATACTGAATTGAAGTTTATTTAAAAAGCACAATAAATACACATATTCATAAACTTTATCAGTATTTAAATAAAATATTCAAATGAGCTCAATTTCAATTTACTACTTTACTCTTATAGACTTGAGTTAGATAAAAGATGGATTTGACAATTGAGAATTTATTCGTCAGTTACTTCCCCCTGGTTGTTTCTTTCTTCTGAATTGAATTAATTATTTGATCATAAACGCCTGCCATAAGAAAATTTGAATTTGTTTATTATTGTTTGATTACATTTTTCACTAATAAATTCACAATAAACAATGTTTTACATTATTTTAAAGGAATATTACATTGTTCAATTGCATCATACTATAGGGTTTTCCAATAAGAGGTGTTATTTTGATATTCAAATGATTATTATGG
>JAPMAG010001049.1:0-13208 GCA_036584685.1 Rhyacophila sp. Rhy_31_5 | reverse complement strand
GTTCAAGGCCCGGGCTGGTTGCAACATTTTTCAAATGTTTATTCATTTGTATTGTGCCAGGACACAAACCCAAAACGGTTGAGCTAATAATTAACAATAAGTTATTACCCGTAAAAAACTGTCAAAAATAATCTTCATATTATTATGATTCATATGCTTTATTTTGGAGTGGATATGGTTAAAAAAATAGTTTATTTACAAAATATGTGTTAACAATCAAAAACGGCTTTATTCTGTTAAGGCGTTTTTAACTAAGTGGTATTTCTATATTATATTTTTCCAAACAGGATTGATTATAGATTTAATTAATAATTTTGTCTCATGCAACATTACGTATTATATGTTGATGTTTGTTCAATTTTATCGTATATTTTATTTTATTATACTATTTAACAAAAAAAAATACGTTTACCATTATAATGTTTGCAATATTTATACAAAAATTAAATTGTATCCTAATGTATGGTTTGAAAAACCTTTTATCGTTTTCTTTTTCAATAATATGTTTATTTTTTTCATTGCGAAATATGGCAGTTTCATTCAGAATTATTACGATTCATTTATATTGCAGACTGCTACTATTACTGATATTTGATTGATCCGCCACTATGATTAATAAGACTTTGGGTGAAATATTTTTTAAATCTCCGCGAATACTTGTAGCGCAAACCTACAGATCCGCAGCATTATTTTTTTTTCACCGAATGAAAATATTATAAATATTGTTTACAAATTATACCAACATACTGTGATTTATTTTTTATTTACATTTAATATTGTATATGATAAATAGGTTTGTAATGAAATTTTTAGTCTCTGTGTTCATTTCAAACTTGTCAAACTTTTTGAAAGTCACTGTTCTATATCTTGCTGGATACTGAATGTTTTTTCTTAATTTATTAACTTGTATCTATAATGAATATTTTCGTAAATATGATATTATATATGTCTTAAAAAAGTAAGCATAATCGAACTAGAGCGACATAATAATTTTACAAAATAGATTAATATGACATGCATTTGTGGACACAAACAAACCTATAATATTTTCAGTTTTCTCACACTTAAAATTGTCGGTGTAATAACAATAGACTCATTACTACTACTTAGATAAACTGAGACACTGAAACATGGAAACCCCTTCCAAAATTCAGCAACTTTTCATTTCAAAATAATTATGAAGCTTACGTACAAAATAATTTGTTGTTCATATTTTTACTTGAGGTAGATACTTTATTTCACTTCGATTTAATTTTTTATTTAGAAAAAATATCGGGTAAATCAATTTTAATAAATATTATACAATAGAAATATGAGTCCTTAATGAGTAATCAACACCACCTAAAGTTTCAATTTTTTACATAATGTTCGTTTAGCTTACTACAGAGCTTTCTTTGTTTTTATACGCAATATTACGATCCATTAGTTTAGCCTTAATACCACCCTTAAGTAGAAAACCAACATCCCATGTTACAAATTAGCCATCATCCCTCCATGTCACTTACTTATGGCGACCACGATGCAAAGTGCGCTGCTAGCCTACCAAAACATTAGCCAGGCATGGCTAGATATTATTGATATAATACAAAAAAGCACACCCTTAGCCATAATTAATGGATTTCTTCGATGTTTTTCTTCCCTAGTTATTATAATTATAAAAAAAACAAAGATTCTGCTGTTAAAGTACTATATCATGATGTCGATTTACTGCGACGTAAATTTAATGAGTTAATATATATACAAAATCTATTTTTAAATATAAGGAGGGAGCTATAGACAGACTAAATATTGTTAACAACTTATAAAAAGTGACAGTATGTATTTCAGTTTATTAAAATGCAAAATTAAGTCTTATTAGAGAAATACTAACATTAAAATACAAATCCTTACATTTATAAGGATTTGTATTGTATTTAATGATCTCATAAATATACCCTCGAATGCAATAATCCAGTAAGCTTTGAAAGTGAAAAATATTGCTTTTATTCAGTGTTTAAATTTACTATAAATTTAGCAGAACTTGTACTATTTTTTCAATTAAATAATTATGTACTTTATCGAGATTATTTTTACGTCATTAAATTTGTTTATATTTAATCTTTTGTTTAATTTGGTACACATATTTGTAATTTTCTAGATAGTTACGTAAATATTTGGAAATAAACATATTCTGATCCTCGTTAAGTTGAAACAAAATACTTTTATATAAAATAATAACATCCTTATCGCCATCGCAAGTTCAAGTAAGAGTGATTTCTAATCATCGTATCGTATTTTTGTTAAAGGAACTAGTTAAAAATAAGTCTGTTTAAAAATATTCTCACGTGCATGATTAATTAAGCTGATACCAATTTTCACTTAATTTTCTTAAAATCATAAAAAAACGTAAAGTTTACTAAATAGCCCGAGTTTTATCAAAGTTTATGAGTTGATAAACGCTTCTATCTCAAATATAATTCACATAAAAATTCTTGGATAATAATTAATCGTTAGTTACTTTTAATTCCCTCATCAATCAACTTTTTAGGTCCCCAAAAAGAGTCATAAAAACATAGTTGCCATAACAGGCTTCAAAAATATTACAAACAGTTCGTCTACATTATTTTATTATATATCTCTATAAATTTATATCAAAACCTAAACAAAAGAAATATTTGATTATTAGCTAAGAAATGTAGTTTAAAAAATAATATTAAATTTTATTGAATTTGGGACTCATAATTTTACAGTATTTTTTTGTATATTAATAAAGTAAAATTAATTATTAATATTTATAAATATGTAAGACTTTTTTGATATATAATTATATGGGTAACAACATTTTTATCAACTATTCACTTCTCATTAATAAATTTATAGCATTAGTTCCTCGACGATTTGTTTTGCTTGTATTACAAGTATCTATAGTAAAGCATTTTTTTATTTATTAAATTCAAAATTTAAATACAATAAAAATTTTATCTGAAACAAACTCTAAAATATATTAGAAAAGCGTTATTATATTTTGTATAGTAGCAGCAATGTTGATAAAAGTAATTGATATATATTTAAATTGATATTATATATAGATTTGTCAAACATTAAGTTATACTTATACTTTATAAAAATAACTCAAATATTATATTAATTCCATACTTTTGTCTGTACTATTCAAACAATTTTTGGTGCTAATTTTAATTATACGAAATTATATGTTTATTAACTCAATTTTTGAATATTGATTTATATTAAAAAATAAACTTATATAACCTCTGATATTTGGCACTATTGAGATGTTTGATTTTAAATATTTTTTGTATGTTATAAGGCATTATAAACTGCTGATAATTAATTCGTACATTAAGGATGAAACAATTAACGAAACCAAGTTATATAATTATATACAGATATTTTGAATGGATATAATGATATTTTTATAAGCTTTCTTAGCGAATATTAAATATTTATAAATCAGAAAATGCATGTGTAATAAATATTGAAAATGCAAATCAAAAAATCTATTTCGTATTTGTGATTTCAATAAATAGGTATTATTGATAATAATTTATCTTGCCATATTACTTTACCTATTGTTGGTTATACAGTGGCCCAGTAGATGAACTTTATATTTTTAAGATTTTTGATTATGGATTTTATCCTGTATCTGATCATATATTTGCAAATGATTGTTTATTTATATATTCGATGCCTTAACTCACATATGTATTAAGTGCAAATTTTTGCACAAATTGGTTAAATACATCTTTAAAGCATGTATATAGAGATTGTTACAGTGCACATGTGTCGTAAATATGATTATGCGAATAACTCATTATCACTTAGTAAACTCAAATTTTATTACTAGTTTTGTGACTTCAAATTTTCAACTTTTAATCCTGTAAAATTTTGTTTTTTACACTTAACACATCTGTGACTTAAGGCGTCGATATATATGTACATAACGATAATAACACTATGTAAATGTTTGTCAAAATTGAAATATCGACATAGTGTAGTATATCTTGCGACACTCTTTCCAGTGATATACTCAATTATGTTGTAAACCTACCAGAAAAGAATATAACAAAATGAATATAACAGTATGTTAGAAGAGTATGTATATTATTCGAGGGAAGCAATACGAAAATGCCATTTTTGAAGTTGTGTTGTTTCCCTCTTAGGTAACAGAGCTGATGCTATTATTTACAGACATAAATCGTTCTCAAAAATGTATTTTAGGCTAAATGTACTTTATCATAGTTTTTTTTAAAAACGATGAAATGAGTCGTGTTTTAAATATTACATTAATTAATTTAAAATATTATATTGTAATACTTCATTCTGAAAGCTATACGTATATATCGTATGTGTTACGATTAAAAATATCGTGATAGTTTTAATTTTAACTACATATATATATATTTAAGAAATGTGCTAAAATGTGTACAAGTTTTAATGATAGATTAATGTTATATGATGTTTCAACTAAATGTTAATGAAAAAAAAAATAGGATTTTTAGTGAGTGAACTTAGATTGAATAATATTTAGACATAGACAGTTATAATATTATGCTACTCATACGGTATATTTTCTTTCCTGAAATGTAGTTTTAAGATATAAAAGATCGTAAAACATAATATATACTGTAATACATTTTTGAATGAACACAAAAAAAATAACCATTCAATTTATTCCTTCACTTATAATCTTCAAACTACAATATGGGTACGTTAAGGATTAGTGAAGCGGTATATCTTGATTATATTTAATATTATTAAAGCTAGCAGTAAAAATGTGCAGCTAATTATTTACAAAAACTTAATATTTGTAAAACCACATACTAGTGAACTAAATATCATAAATGTGACCGAAAATATTCAGAAAGTTTGTACTACATATATAAAGCGTAAACAAATATACAGATAAAATAAAATATGAATGTACGGAAATTCTTGAAATTATTGACATTAAAATTGCGTATAAGATGTTAAACGAACCTTTTAAATGCGTCATTATCGAACCAATCCACTTAGTAGATGGAATCCCAAAAGTAAATTGCCTCGATAAATTTATCGATAGTGAAATAGTGTGTTACCATTTGTGAAACTTATTTATATGTCTATATTGACGATGCTACTATTATGCAGCAATAAAGGTTTTTTTTTTTAATGGTCATCGTTTTTGGTAAGCACTATCGTACAATTAAAAAAAAAGTTTTAAAACAAAGCTTCGATATCGAAAATGTTTGGAATACTATAATAAATTGTGGAATGTTAACTAGATTAGTAAGTAAATTATAAAAAAACTCACTTCAAATTTTTGTTTTTAACATTTCCTAGTACATGCTAAATATATACTAGAACTCTCTAATAAATGCTAATAATGTTTAGTTTGTAAACTATGCTTTTAGTTTAGTACATAAAAATATACCCAGCGGCATATTTCACTGATCCACATTCATTTCACCGATCACCTCACCTCGTTGAATCAAAAAGTTATTTTTTTTAATATCATAGAGTTTTGTGTGTTTGGTGGATAAATATGTTGCTGCCCAGAAGAATTATTATATTATATCACCAATCTAGAAAACTTTGATAAAAATTATGTAGAGAAATCGATTTAGGGTACACTGAATCGTAACGAATTTATAATTTAATTAGTTCGGATTGTCAATCACTTTTCTAAATGAAATGATTTTTTTACTCTAATTATGTCTATCTGAAGAAAGAGTAAGAAAAATTATAATGTTATATTCTCATTTCATTCGTTCTACATTCAAATAATGTCTTAACAAATTTCCGAATAAAGGATCCTTACAAGAAATTACCATTATCATTTTTTTGATCATATCTATCAGTCAAAATAGCTATAAAAGATGCATAAAAATACTTTTAGCATAAAACGAAAACAAATAAATCTTATCCAATATCACAATATAGCAACTCTCCAGGCTTCTTTGTCTCAATCACTTTCACGGCTTTGATAACCATAAATAAAACATAATATATAAATAGCCCAATGAAAAAAATCGTTAGATAATAGATCATTAAGAAAATGTACGAGAAATATACGAATATGGTTGAATTGTTCAACATTTGCGAGATAAAATCGGGCAGAAATATTTGCCACACTCATATTACCATTTCCATCCACAAGAGCTTAAAAATATATTTTTTTCTGATCACGCAATACAAAATACCGTATTAGGCCAACTAAATGGTAAGGTTTTTATATAAAAAGACGATACGTAAATAGGGGGGTCGCCCTATATTCGAGTGACACACATAGTGGGTTACAATAAATTCACTACTCATGATTACAGAAATAGCAGCATTGTAATGAAAGCATTCAATAGGAGGCATTGTTTAGCATTGTTTATGTTACACATAGCTTGTGCGTAGTCATTTCTGATATTTTTTGCTGTGCTTCGTTTTGCATCTATACTACCTAAAAAATATTATGACTGATCATATTAAAAGGAGAAGAGCTCTAAAAAATTAAGCGATTTAAGGAATGTACATAAGCTATGATTCCAATTTTAAGGTTATGATGGTATTGCGTGTTTCAGAAACAACCGACAACTGTGCGATTGCTAGACAATTTGGTATAAAAGAAAATTAACGTTAGACGTTCGCGTTTACAAAAACATGACTTAATGAATGCTCGTATATCTACTGGAAAATAAAAAAAACATACTAATCTGTGTAAGTAGATTCTGCAGGCCAGGAATCAAATTTCCAATGAGACTCCCATCATTAATGGATTTTAAAAATATTGCATATAAAATAAAATGGACGGTTCTGAAGATGATATTGGAAAATACGATTAAGGATTCCGAAGACGATAATATCACTGAAGATGAAACTGATGCTGAGGATGCTATAGCCATATTATGTGAATCTGACTGATCAGATTAACTACTTTAATTGAACTTTTATATTTCTTCTTTTTATGTTTAAACATTTACTTTATTATTATCTGGGTCGATTGTTTTAATAAATATTTTTCGTTAAACATTTTACATTTTATTTTTCGTAGTCTTAAAATTGTAGAGGAAATATTTTTTCTCCAAAAATCAGATTAAAAAATAGGGGTCGCCATATAAACAGGCCCTATAGTCGGGCCAATACGGTAAAAGAAAAATAGATTTTTTTATTAAACTATTTAAATTAAAGTTAATTAAAATTTGGTATAATAGGAAAAAAATATGATAGGGTTGCGTGAGCCATCGGCAAAAAGCTTCAGTCTATTGAGTTTACGGTACACGGTATTTTTATTTCGCTTATTTAGGAATGAATTGATTGTCGAAAAATCGCGCAAATTATGCTGCCCAAGGAATGAATGGGGGCATACTCGCACGCGACTTAAACTGCAGGTAAAGGTGAGGGCGACATGTGGTTTTTGTGTCAATACAATTTTTGCCCACCATATGGTCATTGAAACAGAAATATAATTGTTAGGCATGTACCGAAACACGCCACGAACGAACGATTCTCACTTAAAAGCTATCGAGAAGTATGGCGGCTGCGCCAAAAATTTGTACGGATAAATATTCATATAAAGTTGTAAATTTAATAAATTGATGTATATACGAGTATATACAAATGTAACAGTTTAAAACATTCATCTAATTGTTGTTACGACGAGAAAACAACGTGAATACGAGTAAATCATTAAGATCGTGTTTAAGTAAAAGGGAGTAACCATCACAGAGGAAATTTTACAGGAGGCACACAAAACGTGTTTTCATAATTTTTAGTCAAAGTCACATTACTCAGACTTGAAGTGCATGATGACTTACAAATAAGTTGATGTTTTATTTTCCTAGCCTGATAATTAAAACAAGTTATAAAGAAAAACCATCATAATTTAATGTTTATGCTTATCTTCTTTCTACACTAACTAAGTAAGTCATTCTTTTTTCAAACTTTAAAGCTGAATTTTGATGATAATTTGGTATTTTACGCTTAATATCTTTTGACAGAACGTGTATTTAGTAGTGTACTCAAATAAAAGCACTTTTAAAAAAACTGAGAGCTACGCCCTATTACTTAATCAGGATAGATATGTATTAAACTTGTAATGTATTCAATAAAACATTAGCCGCAACGTTGGACTATCTTCTGCCGTCTAAAGTCGTAGGTCCCCAGCCCTATGCCCGCAGGTAAAGCGTAGGGTTGAGGTAGCACACAACAGCATAGTAAAAGGACTTAACTAAATCGCATGACATATTTGATTGAGTTAAATATTATATATTCTTCGTTGGTTAATAGGTTTATTCTCGTTGGAAATTTGGTCGACCAGCCTTCTGTAGGTGAGTGGAAAGAAAGCATGCCTATAAAGCATTCCTCCTGAACTTTTGATAAAGCTCCGAGGCAGTGAAAAAAATACTAGTCCTTTTAACGTGTCGTTGGACTCGAAGCAAACATATGAATGACACTTATCCTAGAGAAATACGTTAAAAGACTAGCAAACTGTAGAGGAGTAAATTAACTTTTTCAACGCATAAATAATTAATTTTCCCTAGGTCAATCATTGGAGAAAAGCCATTATATTGAAATAATAACTCAGTTTTTATATATTTTGTGACAAATATATATATTTAAGACAGTTTTCATATATTACGACATTTTCGACTGATCAGTTGAAAAGGGTCTTAAATATATTTGTTATTATTTAATTCTATATACGCTCCTATATGGAGCATACGGAATCTTTATATCGTGAAGATTTTCTTAACATTTATTTTTTACGAGTAATAATTGTTAATCATTAGCTCAACCGTTTCAGGTTCATGTCTTGGTGAAAATACAAATGATTGATCATTTAAAAAATTTTGCGACCAGCACGGGCCTTCAACCCGTGACCCCCGCTTGGTAGGTGTACGCGCTATCCACTAGCCCCACGAGGGTGACTTTTCAGCTTGAAAATATATCTAAGGGTCATCCGTAATTCACGTAAAAGCTCTTTAGAGGGAGGAAGGGTTGACCACCAGGGTCTACATGGCGTTACAAGGGTAATAGTAGGTTACTTGTTATTGTTATGTAACACTTTTTTATCTTCTAAATTTCATTCCTATTTAATGCGGAACATTACGTAACCTTTGAGAGGAGGAGGGGAGAGGGTCATACTGACTGTCCCCAAATCGCACACTTAATATGCGAAAGGTTCTCGAGTTGAAAATGTCGTAACAAACAAAACGGTCTTAAACATTTTTTTCTATATCAGATCCGATATGGATCATATGGGATCTTCATAGCATGAAGATTTTCTTTACATTAATTTTTTACGAGTTGTCAATTATTAGGTCAACCGTTTCGGGTTCGTGTCTAGGCTACAATACAAATGAATAAACATTTGTAAAAATTGTGATTAGCGCGGGCCTTGAACCCATGACTCTTGGTTCGTGAGTCGGATCACTATCCATTCACCCACGAGGGCGACATTGAATATATTTGTGAAAAAATAAACAAAACCTGTGCTATTTAATTTCAACGCATAAATTATAATGGTTTAGTTTTTTATTCGACAATTTCAAAAAATGGCTCGCCTAACGAGAAATTCTCAGGGATGAAAAAAATAATTTTAGGTGACTTTGGTTATTATTTTGCCTAACATGTAAAGCTTATATACCTACTGGAATAATTCAAATACACATATATTCTGCCTTTACAACATGTTTGTGTTTATAATACGCTAGTATTTATAATAAATAATGCGCTTTGGTGAAAAAAAGCACATTCAAAGTGTCCTATCAATGTTTTGTTCTGGGCTTAAATTTATTCGTTTAACATCTGTGGGTGGTTTAAACTCACAATAATAGAAAATTGCACTTACTTACGTATATTAAATTATTCAAATAATAAACTACTATACTTCGACGCTGTGTTAAAGTAGTAACATCGGGACTACATTTTGAATCCACCGGACGCCAGGTCGAAACTCGCAGTTTGGTTGCAAAGGCGCATGTCTGTTTAGCGTGAAGATTCAATGTGGGTATCAAAGATATTTATTTATGTATACCAAAGTTCACCATACTTTTACACCGAAATCAAAATTTTGGAAAATACGTAGACCGGGTGAAGAATGTTATTATTATAATCATTATATGATATGAACACATGCATAAAACGTGAACAAATAGATATTATAACGGAATTTATAATAGAATATATTTACTAGAATAAACAATGCATAATATGCGATGACTGCAAATTCTTATTTTAAAGGACGAAAAAAATAATGAAGTTATTTGAATTATTGCATATGTAATAGTACCTCAAAATCATATTAAGAAAAAAAATAACAACTCACAGTGTCATGAATTTACAATCCAATTTGAATATTTCAAATTTATAAATCATAATAATTATAACAATATGTTATATTAATTGGAATCTTGTAAGATTAAAAAATTTAAAGAAACAATTTTGACTGTAACGACTATGATTCGATTAACTCTTAGGGAGTATTGAAATAAAACCCAAGATTAAAAAGAAGTTGTCAAATAGTAATTAAAAAATTAAAGGTTTATAAATTATAATTTTAAAATGAGTCAAATAGCTAAAAATATACGATAAGTTTTACAATAATTAAGAAAAAGGCGTCTTACTGAAAAATGTTCATGTCGTCCTCAATTTTTGTTAGCTGTGTTTTGTTAAGACTTATATTTTTAACTATAGTAAAAAGATCGTCCATAAACTACGTAACGTTTTTTCTTACGTTGTTTTATCCCCCTTCCCTATATAAAATACTGTGTAGACATTCAACTTGATCGCCCTTCCTCACTCAAAGGTTACGTTACTTTCCCCATTAAATAGAAATTCAAGCTAAAATCTATCAACTTTTTGAGAGAGAAAAGTATTGCGTAACAATAAAAAATAGCCAAACCTCCAAGCCTCCCCATCCTCCCCCTGAAGAGCATTACGTGGTTTATAAACGACTCCAAAGGCTTGACTAATTAAACCTTATTTTTTAAATAGACGATAAATGTATAATAATTATAATGAAGATAGATAAATAAAGACCACTGAAATGTCAAGCACAATAAAGTTTTTCTTCTCACATATTTGTGGTTGCCGATCGATATTGGAAAAATGCACTAGAAGACGAAGAAGCGCATAAAAATGTTTATAAGTGCTAAGATTATTCATGGCAGCATGTTTAAAGTTGATAATAATATTGTTGTTAATGTTTCATTTGATAATTGTGCATCGAATTTGAACCTCATCGAAATGGGAGAATAAGTTCATTTGATAAGTAATCCGATTTGTTTCGGACACTGTCCCTTGAACGCTTTTCTCTCTGCTACAGGGAAGTTTAGGCAAGTGGTAGACCAAGTTTCTCAACAGTTCGAAGCTATACTATTTTAGAATATTTGATTAAAAATATTATTTATAATATCTTCGATATAAATAATTGAAACTTACAAGCTTTTACTAAAAAATACTACGAGTATATCATTTGAAAGAAGCAACTTTTATTTAGACACCTAATCATTGTATTGTGGTTTAATTTGTCTGTGTTGCCAACTTGACAATGCATATTTTGCGAAGAATCATAATATTATAGGAAAAGAATATGACTTTATGTTATATTAATAAGTCGATATTATGTTAAAAGGTTTCAATACCAACTTGATAAAAGAAAACCAGGCGTGCAAAAAATGTTCAAAAGTACTTATTTATCATAAGAACTTTATATACATACTTGCGAGCTTATGTTGTTACACATCGGGAAATTTTAGGCACATCTTATTATGTAACATTTTGAAATTTTCGTCAGTTTTGAAAGAATTTCTAGTATGAAAAATATAGTAAAGAATGAAGTTTGATTTGAAAATATGTATTATTATTTTTTTAATTTAAACAGAGGGCTCGGCGGCATGGACGAATTTAATAAAACAACGTGAGCCACTTCGAGCCCTCTTCAACCCTTTATAAATATTCGATTCCATGACTGAACTACCAGCCTTTAGCATCATTTGTTTTTAGCCTTCTCCGTCTAGTCGATTGAACTAAACACAACATGTTTGCATTTTTCCCGATGTTATGCACTTATATCTTTATGCGCGTGATAAAAGGATGAATACCTACCGGATCTTTCAAATAAATCTTTGAGAGTGCTAGATTAAATACACAAAACACTCACCTGAGTCTCCTTGTTTTAAGGCATTCAGCGTCAGTAAGGATGCAAAAATTTTGTGTCTTTTCACTGGTCCAAGTATTTTTCGGCGTATCATATGTATTTTTAAATAGCTTTATGCTTTTTTTTTGTTTCTACGCCAGTCTATAAGTTTCACATTTATACATTTCTTCCACGATTACGTTATAAGCCAGATTAAAAAATGAACAATATGCTATATTGTATTTTAAATGAGTCAATGATAATTTTAATTTAACTAGTAATTGGAAATAACTTTCCACTTTGAGTGAATTGAAGTTTAAATATATTTTAGAAGCAGGAATTTCAATATTGCTTTCATTTCGAGTAGATTGTTCTGCGCGATAATTAAGCTTAGCGAGGAAGGAGGCTTTGCTTTGATGGTATTAGGGTGTCATGTTATGACAAGAGACGTCATTTTAATAACCAATGAACAGGGCATTGCTAGTTAGTTCATTAAATTGTAGGAGTATATTATTCTACTACATATTCACTCTCTCTCTCAAAGTTGTTTCGGTGTTATTTTTATTTTGTTTGTACTTTTTCATTTTACCTGGGTCAGAAGTTATAGAATCAAACATTGATATCTGGCTTTAGCAAAACTGTCATGAAATAATTTTACAGTTATATCGATTACATTTTTAATAAACTGGAAAGAAATGATATTTAGTATATAATATAAAGGTCAAAACGTAATATTAAATACACGTAATAACAGTGGAAGGTCAATTCTAAATCTTTTAGAAATGACATATTTTTAGTCTGACTTCTCTTTTATACATTTAACGATAATAACATAATATCAAGTCAATTCGAACTGTAAGTCTTGTTGACGTTTTTATCCAGAATTAGAATATACCTAGAAACACTTAATCTGATTAGCCAAATAATTCTTACTTAGTTTAATGAGTTTTGCCAATAATAAAATATTCAATATTGACATGATAAGTAGTAAGATTTTAACTAGAGATGGTTCGGATAGTAGTTTGGCCGGATACCGGATATTCGGTGAGCTTCGAGGCCGGATGGCCGGATATCCGGCCCTTTGTCGTGTTACATGTTGTGA
>JAPMAG010001048.1:0-11931 GCA_036584685.1 Rhyacophila sp. Rhy_31_5 | reverse complement strand
GATCTACCATATATTCCATATAATCTCTTCAATTCCTGCAAGCAGAACATTGCTATACAATCATATATACGAAGCATAAGCTCACTTATATATAACTATTGTGTATCCCTTCAGTCTAACGACGCTGTGACATAAGCGAGTAACTCACACATAGACACAACACATGCAGTCAAACTTGAAACGTTACATAGTTTTATACATGGATCAAACGTACGAGTACATGTCCTTGCAGGATTTAAGATTGGCTCTATGGGGAAATCGTAGAATGAAGGAAGCTGCTATCTATTCGTACAGTTCGTAGACACAAGTCTACGAAGGAGTCTCTACGATGATAATGCTACGACCTACGGCGTAGGCTGCGCTCGCAAGCTTTTGTTTTTTATACGTTTTGTTAGACTGTTTATTTTAAATTAGGAAGACGATGAAGGACCGTAATTGTTCAAAAGAATATAACGTTGCATAACGGGACGGGGCTCGTATCCTAGCGCTTATGTTAAAAATATGTGAACTTCTGCATATTATTTTTAAAATGTGTACTGCTGTACTAGATAAGCATATTTTCATATTTGATCGTAGTAGGTAAAATATTACTAAATGGTGCCGCGATTCTGGCTGAATATATATCGACCGTGTTTAGGTAAAAGGGAGTAACCTTTACAGAATAAATTTTACAGGAGGCACAAAAAACGTGTTTTACTGATTTTTAGTCAAAGTAACATTAACACAAACTTGAAGTGCATGACGAAAATGAAACACCAATAAATTGGTGTTTCATTTTCCTAATCTGATAGTTAAGAAGATTATTAAAGAAAGATCATTAAACTTGATGTTTAATGCTTTTTTTTTCTTTACAAACTAAGATCGTTTTTTTATTCAAAATCTAAAGCTGAATTTTGACAATAATTCGGCATTGTCGGCTTAATTCCTTTTGACAGAAAGTGTATTTAGTTGTATACATTGTGATTCTCAAATTAAAGCACTTTTTAAAAAACCGAGGATTACGCCCTTTTACCTAAACAGGGTCGATGGCTAACACCACAATACCATTCCAGGTTTCTCTGTTTCAAGAATTTTTCCATCTCTATTATTTATATTCAACATTTCTTTATTTCTCATGACGCTATCCGCTTATCTCTCTCTGGTGTCATTTAGGACTTGAGGTCCTACCGGAGTTTATTCAGATACCTTTTTGATAATGGTAAATTTATCGCACTTCACAACGTGGTATGTTCATTTAAGTGACGTTGCCTATAATAAATTGATTGTGTTAGTAGAAAAATTCTGAACGAGGCTCTGCATTAGTGAGGATGTGGAATCCATGGTTTTCTTTAGATAGTCCAAATATTTGTCAGATTCGTTTATTTTCGAGTACCTGCGTGGCCCAAATACATTAAAATTGAAAAAAAATATATTTGCATTTCATAATTAATCCAGATTTTAAATACTCATATTTAACCGGAATAAAGAATGAAAGCGTGTAAAGCGCTTGCGATGATATATAAATATGTTTAAAAGGCGCGTGAAATGATTTTTTCTTTCTGAAATATAAAATACAAAAACGTATTATAAATCAAATCTCAATCGTAAACGACCTTAGTGAAAGGCTTAAAACCTTAAACAGTCCAATCATTTCGAAAAGAAATATCTCAACGCCGCTCCCAAAGAGATAAGATGAAAGGAAGGCATAATATAATATTAAAGCACAAACACGATAGCTTTTTAAAACCACTGAAATAAAAGTCGAACTCAGAAATGGCAAACATTGACTAGAATACTATAGTTTTCAATAAATATAACAAGAAAAAAATACGGTCGTATAAATAAAACAAAAGTTCATGAGTCGATAATATTAATTGTTGTGGCAAAATAGCAGTAAAATGGTCCGTATAATAAATCCGATTAAATTTCGAATAAAACTAAATTCCGGACTTATAATGCAACCGCGCAACATATAGTTCTATAGGGATGTGAAACAGACCTGACAAGAACTGTACTGAGAATGTATGACAGGAAATAGACAGTGAAACAAAAAAGGTCACGCAAATATTTGGGAAAAAAGACGAATGCTTTAACCAGTATAAGAAAACCGTGAGTCTCGCATCTTAGCGCTATGCTTCTTGAACAACGTACTCCTAACATAGTGCGTTAACGAAAATGACACATACTCGTAGGTGGCCAGGTCACGTTGTTTAGATAGCTATTTGAAGAAACTCCAGTCAGTTATTGAGTCATTGATCGGCACATAAGATCAGTGGAGTATGTATGAAGGAGATAGAAAAGTTCCTTATAAACGACTGAAGAAAAAAAAATTGAAGGATATTTATTATGCAGTCAGATATATCCCTAAATCATCACCGTCATATAAAAAAGCGAATACAAAATGTCTATCCTTTCCTGTGCCAGATATAATATCACAACCCGGCAAGTCGTGATTTTTTAGACAAAAATAGAACCTTAATATTTATTTTAAAAGTATATTGAATGTTTCGTTGAATAGTCATATCTCTACGTTCTATATTTAAAGTCATCCAAAATAATCAAAATTGGCTAACAAACAACGTTTTAAGTTTTGCAAGTTAACGGCACTTAATCGTGATACTGAATCTTTGAAAATAATAAAATTTTAAAAGTTTTGTAGATTTTGTAGATTTTTTATAGAAATTATCATCATTGAAACATATTTTTTAATAATCGTTTCCAGTAAACATGACATGACTACTTTGGGGATGCATTATCTTTTTATAAACAAGCTAAATATTTAGTTTAAATATGTAAAGTTCTCAGTTAGCTAAAAGATAAGCCTGTTTAATTATTTGGCGATTACCACATCATTAATATATGGGTGTGGCACATTTCAATATACGAATAGCGGTTTGTAATTTTCCACTGAAATGACTCAGTAGTCAATCGATTCCCGTCGTCCAATAGGTGCTTCAAAAATTGTGAATGAAAAATAAACGTTTCTCCTCCCCTATATATCGGGAGATACCGGCGGCGTCGTTTCGTGTATTTTAAATTATAGGAGCTGTTTAAAAATTCAACACGGAACCGAAGTTTACTTTTCTGAATGTTTAATCTGCCGGTAGAGTAAATCTTAAATTTATCATGTTTACTTACGGAAGTAAGTGTAACATCGGCTGGGCTATACACAAAGATTGAAAGGATTATCCCGAAAAAATCTCCGCGCGTAATTAAAAACAAACACCGTGTCTCTGTTCGGAAACCTAATGATTTTCGATCGAGGCGCTTTGGATTATTTATTAACCGGTGTACTCATTGAAGTCTCTTTGATAACTGGGCTAAGCATTTGGCAATTTACATAAAATTCGTATTCGAGCACAACGAAGATGATTAATTTTTAATTGACTGATTTAAAATGTTATTTATTTAGCGTTAATACATCAAAAATTTCCGAGTGAGCATTATTTCAAAAATCAAGAAACTTATTATGGAATACCTATAAAAATCCAGAAATTTAGAATAAATATTAGGAATAAAACAACAATTTTATTTGTGTCAGTGGAATGTACCCTCTAATTGTTATAATTGAGGGATGTATTTCCAAAGTGAACTTATTCTACTTCAAGAAATTCGTGGCAAACGCCAAAAAACTGTTTACTGTGTCGATTATACATATTGTTTGTTATCTTCATTGCAAATTGTATATTACACTACAAATGGATATAACAAAAAAATATGTAATATAGACAACATTACCTAACAGTTTTTTGACATTTGCCACAAATTTGTTGAAGTGGAATAAGTTCACATTGGAAATACACGCCTCAATTGATCTCCCCTGCACTATACAGAAAAAATAGAAATATGAGGGAATCCCACTAATTTGATATTCACTTGTTGATCGTTCATAATTGTGAATAAAAATGAAATAATATTATAAAAATATAAATAATTATCAGCTATTTATATAAATAATAATAATAAACAAAACGTTATTGTAATCAGTCGGACGAGGAACTGAGTGATTCGGTCAAAGATGAGTCGACAGACTGAGTAGCCTGCAACTGATTACTAATGCGTTACTGACTGGTTAGTATCAAGTAGCGCTGTGTACAGTGTCCCATTCAATTACAAAGATTGTGACTTATTGCGGACTGGTTGGTGATTTGCGTCAGTGATCAGTTTCTTTTGAGTAGCTCCGTGCACAGGCGGCCTAATAGTTTTCTCATTTGTAAGATAAGTTTAAGAAAGCTTGTTTTTGTGATTATTTTTTGATTCATGACTTTTAATAATTTTCTAGACATGGATTTTCATTCGTTTCTATAGCATTTCAAGTATGAAAAAAGTTTAAGATCGAATTATTCCATTTTATATCGATGATTGTTCCAATTTACTAGTTTCTGGATATGGATAGTCTACAAAATTAATGAAATTCGCAACGTGAGGTTCTTTCTACTGTGTCCTATCGATTAATACTCCAGTCAAGTTGGTATCAAACTAAACTCGCATATTAGTTATTGCACGATTGGTAATATTGCATCAATATTGACAAGTATGTTAATTTGGTAATTCCGTTAATATGTACAAACACATAGCAACACACAAAATATGGAAGAAAATGCAATTCTTTAGTTTCAACTATGAACACCAACGCGGTGCGTATCGATGTCTGACATCAGCATTGACGAGAATAAAATAGTGCCAAAGGTCTGTTTGGGTTGCCACGCTATGATAATCGCATAAAATTACAAAAAAAAATGACAATAATAACGGAAAATTATTATCTCCTAGGAGAAAAGTTATTTATAATATTTTAAACATGGCTTAGCTTTTGCACTTGCAATATGGGAAATTTGTGTCGAATGGTGAAAATAATAAATCCTTACATTGCAAAATTCATTTATTGACAGGTACCAATTGTCGAAGATTTATATGAAGTACACTCAATTTGGTTATATCGTATATAAACTTGCACAAGCAAGACATCGTATAAACAATAAAGTAAGATTTGTTTCTTAACAATATAAGATAATTTGTGATAAACGCTAGTTGCACGCCACAGATTTTGATTTTTTTACCCTAGATGTGTTTCCAAATGACCAGTTTCGAAACAGAAAACATTCCAACAATAAATTCACATTCAAATTTAGAACTAAAAGTTTAACTGACAGAATAATGCGCTGAAATTTGTTATATTGTTAATATTAGAAAAAATATTACTTCCCAATAAAACTATGTAATATGGCTGCATGAAAAACGTGCCCATGGTTGGGACAGAAAAAGAAAATATCGACGCAGGAGGCCGACATACCAATAGACTGGGAGGCAAAAAGGGATATCAACATTTAGATAAGGAACATATCGTTAAGTGTTCTTATATTAAATAAATTCAAACGTAGAGTTTTATTTTTTATACCTGCTATTATAACTATCGTGTCGATAATAATAATTCATAATTTCTGTATAACCTTGGCAAAATCACCAATTGAGTCGAACTATATAAATATTTTTGATTACTAGTCGATTTCATCAATATGTACACTATTTTTATAATTATCATGTACCCAAAAATATGCTTAAGATACCATTAACAGATTTTTCTTGATCGTGGTTATAATAATTACATAATATTACAATATATAGAGGACAAAAAGTTCGCACGGTGAAGAGAGAAAACTTTGTAATAAAATTAATCAATGAAGATAACCGTAAAAATATCCGTACTACATATTATTAACTGGTGATTAATTGTGAATAATGTCCGTGAACATCATAGAACATGTTAATATGCTCATGAATGTTGAGAAGCAGCCCTGTTTATAACAATATTTCGTCATCATTTTAGGCACAGCCTATACAGTATTATCGACGGATTAAAACAAAACATGCGAAAAATAATCAGTCGACGTTTACTCTAGCAAATAAATAGCAATTAAACTTGATAATTTCCATTCTGATGAATAAAACATTTACCAGACCCAACAAAACAAACGATCAGCTGATCGGAAAGATCAATAACCAGGCACTAACTACATCGAATAAAATTTAATGCAACACTATTTCGTCAGAAAATTTAAAACAACACGATTAGGTAAATTTAATTGCGACGTTATTCCACAGTAAGAGAAAATACTACTCAAATCCCGCCCATCAATAAATGTGCGAAAATAAATTTGCATATTATGGACTATGATGAAATTCTTGAGATTTAAAAAAAGATCATAACTGAAAGTACTAATTATAAACATAAAAGTATTTTCTTTATGACTTTTAGTATAACTTACATAATACGCGATATAACCTATTTTACAGAATAAAACTCGCATTTTATTATAATTTTATATAAACATTCACTGACTAAAAATATATACAGCCTTCAGTTTAAAAATATATTTAAATTATGTGAAAACTTAACCTTTGGTAAGCTTTGAATGCACAAAAATTACAAAAGAAAATTTACGAACGATTTCCGGATTTCTTTAAGTTATTATATATTATCATAATATAACAAAATAAGCACAGTTCTATATTTATACAATTAATTATGATGTCATATGTTATTGTTTCCGCGCATAACTGCACGTTTATAAAAACTTTTGATTTTCATGTGACGCAACCGATTTCGTTTAATGGGATAGATATTTCAGTAGGCCAAAGTTGATATAAGTCACATGTCTAGATGGTCACATGTTTTTACTCTAGAGCGGGTAATGAAATCAATAAAACTGCCATATCACTTGCAATTCTCAAATACCTCCAATCAGTAAACCACAAAACCAGGAGAACAAAATGTTACATAACTAAAGGTACGAGACCAAAATTTCAAAAGGAAAATCTAACAAATGCCAAAATGACTTACCCTTTTTGAGTTGATCACCGGCATTGTTCTCTGGACTTTTATTGCTAGATTTATTATTTTTCACTTCATTCGTTCCATTGTGCGGCTTATTTTCATTCACTTCACTTCCAAGAGCCATAATAACACGAGGCAGAAAAAAGAGTCCGCGATCGCGCACAGCACACACGCTCAGCTGCTAAAGCACATGCGTTTCCAACAAGGTCCAGATTTGAATAACTCCTATTGGTAGACTGTAAGTTTCCTAGATTCTAGCGCAATCTATTGGTGAAGGGAAAAGGTAATTACGTATAAAATCAATTTTTTTAATATAAAAAGAACATTTCTTGTATACGATTCAATACCATTTATAAATCACACATATGATTTAATGAAAATACACTAACTTAAATTTGGTATTTCTATAATCCATATCAGTCTAAAATAAACTGCGAACCTAAATTGAATAATAATTTGATAATTGCCATAACAACGTAGGTGTAGCCATAAAAATAAATTGAAACTCCTAAATTAAAGCTCATAAATCGATGTTTAGCTTTCAAAGGATAAAAGAATTTTACGCTGCCTACATTTTAAAAACATAGTGCTATTTTTTAAAACTTAAATCTGTCAGAATTATAAAATTAAATTCGGAAAAGAACAACCAATATAATGTACATTTTTTAGTTTTTTTTTTATCAATACATGTGCAAAAAAAATTTAATTTTATGATCGTTCAACTTATTTACTAATACAATTTAACTTTATTTCTAAAATAACTATTTATTTGATACGATAAATATAATTTTAGTCATCCTGGAAGTTAATAGCGAAGAGAAAAAAAACTTTTAGCACTTTTTGACACAAAAAATTGGAACAAGTATAGGGTAAAAATATTTTACAAGTTGTATCATTAACCAATGCTGCCAACCATGGCGACGTGAACACTATAACCAACGTTTTATTTACATGTTCCGTTGTTGTCACATAATTCATCATAAAGTAAGTATTTATTTCAGAGAAATATTGACAATATGTCCTATTTTGTTTTATACATGCGTGTATATAAAATTTCTGTGAAATTTAGAGCAACTTAGAACATTTTTATTTGTAGCATCGAAAAGTATACTCATCAATACTCATCTTGTACTGATTATCTAAACATAAACGTCAAATTGTAACTTAAACTAAATTAAATGTATTGTACGATTTTTTCTTTAGTTCCATGAGCAATAGAAAATATCTAAGTGATTTTATAGGATGAACGTTGTTACGTTGCTTAATATCATAAAAATTCGATAAAAACATTCTGTTTTTAAGGTTGCTCACAGACCAAAATGTTAGACGGGTGGTACTGCCGTTCAATAGCCAACATGCAGGCTGAGGGCCAGGCAGCCGCCCGCGGAGGCCAACGAGTCAATCAGAGAGGAGCACCGCCTCCGGACGATGATTATTCCAGTGATAGTAGCCAAAGCGAACCTGAACAAATTAACTACAAACTGCAGTATAACACACTCAAGAAAAAGCTTAAATATCTTATTTATGTAAGTAATTCGTCGTTAATTCAGATATTTCATTTAAATCGAGTCAGTGCTTTGTATCCATGTCTAATAAAGAAAGAAAAATTTAAAATGCTAAGGCACACTTACAATGTCTTGTCCCTGCATCATAGAAATCACAGTCGCAAAGATTTTATGCGGTGCGCGCACTGCGACTAATAAATCGCTGGCTTTATATAGTTTCACAATGGATTTCATTAAACCCACTGTGGTTGCTCTTTTACTTAGTGCAAAAGCAAACCAATGCCAACAACGCACCGAGTTCATCCTCTTCAAGCCAAAGATTAATGAAGGAATACTCTTACAAGTCACATGAATTATACTGTTTATAAAACTATCTTCATAAGATTCGTTAGTTGGATTGTCAGACATTGTACTTTACGATATCAAAAAGAAATGTTAGAAGTCACAACACAGATAGACTGGCAATAACATCTGAATTGTGACAGAATAGTCGCTAGTGAGTGCAGGTCCATTCCTATCGATGTGTCTTATTCCAAAAGAATGACAATGATATTGCCACGAATATGGGTCTGGTTACATTTTTTTTAATTGCTACGATTTTTAGTCACATGCATGAATTGCAATTTAAAATAATGGGTTCCATTTTGGCAGAACAGTCGCGTGATTACAATTCGCAAGTGCACACCTAACCTTATGCTCATAAGCAAAGCATTGTAATTTTTATTCCTATTGTTAGCAATTTATTTTTTTACATTTTAAAGTTTTTACTTAATTCCTCCAGGAGTACGTTTTTAAAATTACGTCTGTACAATTGTGTGGAAGTTTTTTCAATAATCTAGGTTTAAATTTAGAATTTTATTAAATGTATTCAATACTATTGTTGTATAATATTTATTTGATACATAAATAATATAAACAAATATTCTATTGCCTGGTGCTTGACGTACACAGGCATCCATACTCGCGGACAGGTTAATAAATAAATTAATGAATAATTATGATAACTGTTCCAGGAAAATGAATGTTTCCAAGATTCTCTACGATCATCACAAAAACGACTCCTCAAAGCATGTCGTGACAGAAGTTTTTTATTGGACAGACTGCTGCAGTATGAGAAACCTGACAATAGCTCATCCGAAAGTGATGAAACTGATTCATCTGACGATGCGGAAGCCAGCCGACTAGAACAGTCTAAAAAGTAGTATATTTCATATATACTTATGTACACATTTCAAAACAAATATTTCTATTCTAAGATTCAGTATGTACATACCTAATTCTTCTGTCTGAAGATATTTTGTAAAAAAATTAAATATATTTGTTGGTGCCTTTCATTCAACTCTATATATCCAAAACAAAAACAGGTCAGTTGCCCCAAATTAAATGCAGTATCCAACAATTTTGCAACTATTCACGAGAAGCAAAACAAGTTTTAATGCTAAAGTTGTGAATAAATATTTTTTTATTATAAAATATCAAAATATAAGCTGAATATCAAGTTTCGTGTTTCATAGAATGATAGAAAATAAGAAAGTATTTACAAAAATGAAAAAAACCTATATCTGAAAAACTGTTAAATACTGTCTTAATTTGGAGCAGCCGAGGCGAACTCTCATGCTTTCTTCTCTATATCTGTGAGAGTATAACCTCAAACTCATTATGCCTTTGCTACCACTGAATCACTTGGTGTATTGTGGTTGTATTAAAATTATACCAACAGTATTTGAGACTTTGATTCTGTCATTTAGTATTGATTTGTGAGAAATAAAATTACTCAAAGTAGCTTAAAAATATGTTTGTTAGGTGTTTCGATTGAATTTGTTTAATAAAAAAAAAAACTTATTATTCTGTAAAATCTATTTCTAGCATACATTTATTTTTTAACTTTTTTAAATTTAAAACCATAAAGCCTATAATGATACATTCAAATAACTATTACAACTGTTCTATACAATTTTAATTAATCTCCTCCATTGTCGATTCTCGGTGAAACAAATAATTACAAAAATTTTATGAATTCTCTACATTTTTTTTTATTTTCAAAATCAGTTTTGTTTGTCACTATATTTTCAACTGATTCAGTTTAAATGTTATATTAAAAATGTGTGTCTGTGGAATGTTTATAAAAACAGCGTTATTATTTCTTTACCCAATTCTTTTGAGCGTGTCATAATGTGTAATAGCATATGTGACGTTAGCATGTGAACGGTAAATAATTTTAGAATAATATTTTCGTATTGAGGTGGTTGTTATTTTTATTTTGTATCTGCCAGCTATATTTGTTATTTGTAGGAATTATATACATATTAAGACATTCTCATTGCAAATGTACATTGATCTAAGACTCGTGTGCTGTTTAGTATTTTCATAAAAGTGTGAATCTAAATATATTCAGTATATTCATAATGGTCAAATTGTATTGCAGAAGACGAATCGAACCGGCTACCAGCAGTCATGGAAGTGGTTCAAATCTATCAACAAGCAAAGCTCAAAATGCTATTAAAAGAAAACGACCTCCACCCCCTAAGAAAGTTATTCAAAACAGTCTACCTCCAGTGAGTCATATTTTTATATTTATTTTACGTGTTGTGGGATGTATTTTTTATATAAGACAAAATTTATTAAATTGTAAAGAAGAACCCTTGTATAACACAGTACACATACAAAGCAGACTATAAATGACGAAAACTTTTGCTTGTACATAGTAGTGACAGTTTTGATACAGTACAGCTTACAAATTCCCATGAATCTACGAATGTATATTATATTCATATAAATGGGCGTATTTCCTTGCAACATGCACACGAGGGGGTTAAAAGCAAAAACACCACTGTCTATCAAAGTCATATCGTTGGAAATCAAATATATTGGATACTGGTATAATTCTAATACTTTTCTACGATCATCTGAATATTAAATGAAGTGTTATAAATATAAGATTATATCGACATAAATATTTTTATGATTAATACAATATAAGTGACTTATTTTAATGGTTTTGTTATGGACAGTGGTAAGTTTGCACGTAAACATCGTATATATTTTATGAGAAATATGGAGTGGCTATCTTGCTTTCGTGTCGCCCTCGTGGGTGAGTGGATAGTGATATCCGACTCACTAGCCGAGGGTCACAAGTTCGAGGCCCGTGCTGGTCGGAAATTTTTACAAATGTTTATTCTTTTGTATTGTGGCCAGAACACGAAACTGAAACGATTGAGCTAATAATTGACAATTATTACTTCTAAAAAAAACTCTAAACCAATATTCACATTATGGAGATCCATATATTTCGTTTCAGAGCGGCATGGTTAAAAAAAAAAGAATCTTGCTTTACTACTTATGCTGTTTTTTCATTGGCTTGTTTTGGCATTGGCGGATTGAACCGTTTCATCACATCCTAAATGAAGATGAGGCCTTGGACCTGGCTTGGTCATGTGCTGAGAAGGCTTGAATCCCATCTCAACCGGGCATGTCTATTCTTCAAACCAACCGGATTCCGTTATCCCGGGAGGCTGCTGAACACCATTTACAGTATGTATTCGGTGGAGTTTCGGAATGCCGGCATGACATGAGAGGATGCAAGAGGACTGGCCAGTGACAGGGATTCATGGA
>JAPMAG010001047.1:0-13220 GCA_036584685.1 Rhyacophila sp. Rhy_31_5 | reverse complement strand
GATTTGAGTATCAAATAATTTTCTGATATTATTAAAAACAAATTAAATATTATGTAGTTGTACTTTTGATTGGGTAATCTACATACTATGACATCAATATAATAATAATCGGTTCTATAATTTCTTCACTAATTTTAAATGTATATATATATTATTTTAGTAAGGTTATATTTTTGCATATCGAAGTGAAAAAATGAGTAACAAAATAAAATGGATTAGTGATAGAGAACTTTAATCCACTTATATTTACAAAAACTTGAGTGGATGTTTAGAAAATAATTCATAAATGTTTAAATTATCTTTTAAAACTAAAAATAAACATTTATTGATGAAATTATAAAACTCTAACTGCTGGAACTTAATGCCAATAGATTTTTATAATTACGTGCAGCGTATTAATTTATCGATGCAATGCAATCAATAAACATATTGTTTGACTGAAGAATAGAATTAGTAATATTGTGATAAATAAAATTAACATAATCAATTATTCTCATAAAGTTGAGCTTATATTTGTTGCATCAAAATTATTATTAAAAAAAAGCTTGACACAATAAGCATTGGAAATATGATAATATTGCTTAGCAAAAAGCTGATGATGAAATAACTAATTATTTGAGCTTTCATCTTCTTAATACTTAAATTTGTTCTTTTTTTTCTTTATCATAATATAAATTTGTAAATTTAAATAACTTCATAAAAAAGTAATAAGTAATACTATAATGCAAAGATTTACAGAGACTTTAAATCAATAGTATCTTTTACCCCAAAACTACAAAAATATCAAATCGTTAGTCAACGCAAAGAAGTCCAAAGATAATTTTTTCACGTGATAATTTTAATGATCATCTTTATTTGTATGTAAGCCGACATTTTTATTTCAATAGAGAAATGTGTAATGCATTACCACTGTAAACGGGCATATCCTTTTCATATTAAAAAAAAAACGTATGTCTAGTATTCAATTTGTGTCAGAAATTTTAGCGTGTCTTCAAAAGCTTATATATGAAAATTGCATGGATTACTTTAAATAAAAAAGTAAACTGTTTTATCCAGTCGTATATTAAAAACAACGCAAAAATATTCACGTTTGAGAATATATGAAATAAAGTCCGCAACACAATAAAAACAATTAAAATTGTACAATGAATGTACACAATGTTATATTTATGTATAAGTTTATTTGAATTTTATATCGTCAACGTCGCAAAGTCTTACGAGTCGTGCAAATTTTCTTAAATTTATCGAACTACAATATTTTCAAGTTCAGTTTTATCAATAGTTTGTGTAACAAATACATCACTCAGACCTATAAATGAGAGAGAGAGAGAGAAAGAGCAAAGACCTTTAACCCATAACCCCCGCTTGCTAGGCATACGCGCTATAAACTAGCCTAACGAGAGCTTTTCCAAACTGTATATTTTTATTCCTAAAAATAAACCTAAAACAACGAGTATATATTAATAATATGAAAACAAACTCTGAAAACAAAAAATAAATCAATTTAATGATTATTTTTTTTAACAATATCAAGCTTTTTATATTATCAATTATATTTTGTCATAAATATTGAAACGGAAATAAGTGAAAATATGTTTTTTAATTTATCAACACCGATGAGATCATCCTTATATCCATTAGAATCCGTTTAACGTTTGACGGCGAGAGTGGGGTGACCATCAACGTCTACATGGCGTTACAAGGGGATGTGTGGGCTAATTTCCCTAACACTTTTTATTTGAAATCTCTTAAATAACATTTATATTTAATTCACGAAGCTACGTAATCTTTGATAGGAAGGAGGATAAAAAAAACGTATGAAAAAACGTGACACGGCTCATGGACGACCTTATACGCAAATAGACTGTGGCTTCTTTAAAAATCAATGTTGTGTCATAAAGTTGAACTGTAAAATATGTCGAATTGTACTGGTTTTACAACTTTTACTTTACGTGTTTATATGAGTAGCTGTACACATATAACTAGTTTTGGCACAACTGTGCTTAACCGACGAAACAGACACATGAAATGCGCCTCTTGCAGCTAGTCATCCTAAATTCTCGTTACTCTACTTGTGCGAATATTAAGTTTATAGTATAGTAGAACCTTCATTATCCAGACTTACTGCCGATAAAGATAGTACGGATAATGGAAAATCTGAATAAACAAAACAAAGTTATACTTAATTGGAAAACGAAGATATTTAAAGTAACGAGTTTTTGTTAAAAGTTTGGAGCTACAGCAACTCATTTAATAATTATTATTTAATAAAAAAAAGCCATTAATTTTTATTTAATATAAAATATTTCAATAATTGAGGGGTATGACGTAGAAAGTTGGTAACACTTAGGTGAATTACATTTTATTCGATTTTAGCCCATTCATTAACAATTTCACACTTCTCAACATTCAACATCTGAAATCGCAGCTTAAACACTGCAAGTCAAGTTGTATTTAATATGTAGCCGTATGTATGCCGTTTAATGAAAAAAAATGTTCTATTACTCTGCTCGTAGAAAGTTTTAGAAAAATTTGATGAGGTTTTCAATGTAACTCACAGTTTTTCTACTGTCATGTAGTAAAAGCCTTATAAATCAATGTTTTTATAAAAAGTGACAATTGATCCGAAGTTATTATTTCATATTTCAAAAATAGTCTTACAAAGATAAGTGTTTAATTTAAGCACACTTTCATTAATGAGTTGTATTAATAACATTGAAAATAAAATACTACGAAGAATACTTGGCCTAGTTAAAGAAAACCGAGGATTTCGCATCCGTACTAATGCAGAGCACCATCATCAATTTAGCCTTAATATAGCGAATGTCTTGAGTGCAAGTAGATTCAGATGAACGAGTCATGTTTTAAGTTACGATGGATTTAGAACTCAAGAAGTGTTCAAGTCAAGAAACTCCATTAGAGACTCATCCCGTTGGTCGTCCCGGAATGAGATGGATTGATAACGTAACTAAAAATGCGAAGATGTTGAGAGAGGAAGCTAGAGACAGAGAGACCTGAAGGGAAGTTATACAGTCAGCCATGGACCTGAATAGATTTTAGCAACAATTTGTAAAAAATAAATTCTTCTTCTGTTAAACAAATCTGATCCGAAACGAAACATATGTATTTTCATAATGTGAAGATTGTTTTTGACATTTTTACGAGTAATACTTGTGAGTTATTAGCTCAAATAATTTGGTCATGATAATGAAAAAAACGTGTGGATATTTTACCAGTTACGGGATTCAAACTTTAGACTCTCGGCTTGTGAGTCGAATACGCTATCCACTCACCTATGAGGGTGACGTATAATAAATTACTAACATGATATGTTTTAGCCCATATCCGCTCATAACATTTATATTCATAAAGCGAAAAATACCTTAGCAGATTATTTATGATTAATAATTGGATGTAGTTGAGCAGAAGCCACCTAACCCCAAAACTATCAAACTGAGAAAAACGCTTTTGTAAGTTGGAGGCAGTAAATAAATCTTACAAAGCTATTGTTAATTATTTTTTTAAATGTTTTTTTTCGAAAACGTTAATTAAAATATTGTTGTTTAATATGGCATTGTCAAAAATTACAAAAAGATTTCAATAAAGCTACAATAAGGAAATTTGAGGGTTAGATGGATTCTGCAAAATTAAAAGGATAGGCTTGTTATATGAAAACACAATAAATAATGATATATTAATGGGTTCTTAAAGTGTTATCTAGTTTAATAATAAGACACTAGTATGTATAGCATTTTCTGTTTAATTAAGTAAAACAGAAGAGACAATCGAAAAAACAAGTCGTATTGAGAAAAATATTCCAATTTATTAAACTTTAGATATGCACAATATGACATGTAAATAAAAGATATGTTTTATATAATAGCGGTTTTATTTCAATGTGAAAAATAAATAGCTGAAAGCGCTCAAACCACTTGGATAGTTTAAACGTATTTTTTTTATAAAAAAATCTATAAATGTGGGTTATAAATACCCATAGTACTTTTTGTGATTTTTATTGGAGTTCAGAGCCAAAGACATTGGCAAATTGAAATATGTACTAGTTCAAACTAAATTGAATATGTGAAAATATCAATTTTGCAAAAAATAGGGTTTGATAGCTTCTGCTTAACTACGTACGTCCAATAGTCATTACTTGGCTCAAATGAAGATCATTTGAGTTCTGGATAATGGAGGTTCTATTTAACATCATAGTAATTAGTCATATCTATATATTTAGGTCGACGAGTTGACGCAAGCTGTCAACATGCATTACTTAGAAACAATATTCCTAGACTTGCGTGATAATCTAACTGCACTTAAATGTACACAATCGTTAAGCGTGTACCCATGAGAGCTTTCATGTAATAGTATACAAAGTATGAAACGTTTACATAATATAGAACTTCACCGAGTATGGCAAATTTTCAAATGTGATTTAGGAAAACAACGAAGTGAGAATATTTCACTGTATTTCATACAATCTGTCTTTGTTATGAAGTAAAAATAGAAAAAACTTATCTCTTAATATTTATATATCCAGTCCATTTGTTAAGGCATATCGTCGTTATACTGGCAGGAGGCGGTAACTCAAAAAACACTGTTGTGAGAAAATCGATTTTTAAAGTTTGAGTCTCTTAGATACATTTGTCGCCCCGTAGGTGAATGGATAGTGGCATTCAACTCACGAGCCGAGGGTCACAAGCTCAAGGCCCATGCAAGTCATAAATTTTACAAATTTTTATTCATTTCTATTGTAGCTAGGACACGAAACCGAAACGGTTAAGCTAATAATTGACAATTATTACTCGAGAAAAAACTGTCAAAAATTCACATTGTGGAGATGCATATGGTTCATTTCATAGCGGACACGGTTAAAAGAAAATAATTTATTTATGCATATACAAAATGCCTTAACCCACAGTTTTTTTAGTTGTATGCGTTTATTTGAGAATCACAATGTCCACAACTAGATATACGTTCTGTCAAAAGGAATAAAGCCGAAAATCCTGAATTATTATCGACAATTACCTTTAGATTTTGAAAAAAAGACCTACAAAGTTTAAATTAAAGTATGTTTGATATATCGTTGATATACTGGCAGACGGCGTTAAGTCAAAAACTAAGACTATTTTGAGTAAATTGATTTTTAAAATTTCAGTCTCTTACATACATTTAACGATAATATGTTAGAAGTACTGGAACTGTAAGTCTTGTGGATATTTTTTCAGAATAAGAATATAGATAGAAACACTTGATCTGGTCAGCTAAATAGTTTTTAGTCACTGTAATGAGTATTTCCAGTAATAAAATATTCAATATAGGCTTAATAGGTAGTGACATTTTAATATTCCAGAAAAAGTAATATAATGGAAAACTTATTTAATTAAATGATAGAGCGTACAAACGTCTACCAAACTGCATCATTAGATCAAAATGGTAATTTTTCGAGTTAACACTTTTTGTCAGTCTAAAAATCGTATACGATGACAATATAAACACCATATGTTGATTTCATGAACATACTCGTATATCCAGTTTTTTTTTGGTTATTTTCTTGTTATGCCAGGAAATTTTTACTCCACTAAATTGACAGTCTCAAATACTGAATATCTCCATTGTAGGTAAGTGGATGGTGCATCCTACTCACGAGCCGAGAGTTTAAGCTTAAGTTTTATAGCTGGCAAAATTGAATTTTTTCATGTGCATTTGAAACCAGTACATGGACCAAATTGGTTAATCTAATAACTGACAATTAATACTATCAAAATAATCTTCACGTTTTGAAGATCCATATGCTTTGTTTCGGAGCGGATATGGTTTAAAAAAATAGAAATTCACAGTGTGAATGATGCTTAGAGGATGAAATTCAGTTGACATAAATAAAATACGTATTTATTTGAGATATTAGTAGCATTTTTTAAATAAAAAAACTCAGAAGTAAGCAGATGTTTTGTATAGTAAAATATTTTTATAAATGAGGGGATCAGTAAAAATAAATGTTTTCGACTACTGATAAAACATTGAGAAAATTGTAAGTAACTGATAAAAAGTATTGCAAATAAATAATATATTATACTAACGAGTTTATTACTGAAACGCTAGTTCACAAACTGTAAAATTTTAAGTTCTTTAGTTTTGCATCTAAAGATGGAAAAAATTATGTTTTTCAAGAAAACTACATTTGCTTCTGACCCTTTCATATATGATATAAATGCTATGTTATAAAAATATACTATAGGTATGATTATATGAAAAAGGAGATGATAAAGGAACGGACCATGCGGCCTAGTGAAGATGAAGCGCTGGACTTGGCTTGGTCCTGTGCTGAGAATTCATGAATTGCATCTCAACTGGAAATGCCTCTTCTTCAAACCAACTGAATTTCTTCGTCCCAGGAGGCCACTAAATAGCATATACTGGTGTATTTGGCGGAGTGGCGGAAGGTCGGCATGACATGGGAAGCTGCATAAAGACAGGCTAGTGACAGGGATTCATGAAGGTAGTTTGTGTGTAAATGCTCCGGCTAATAGGCATGACATGGCTAATGAAGAAAAAAAGTATACCACATTATAATATATAATTTTTTGATGGTTACTAATGTTTTGAATAGAAGCAAAAAATACGAAAATTCTAAGCAGTATGAATAGGTTCTCAACCACAGTGTTTATTTTATTCGCCTTGAATTAATGTTTTTCGTGAAAATAAAATTCTATTTTAAAGTTTTAAATAATATGTTAAATAATGCTTATATATTAAATCTAGTGAAAAATGCTAAAATTTCAAAAAGTAGATACTCAAAATATGTGTTCCTACGTATACTCGTACATAATAATAATACACGGTACAAAGAAAATAACATTCGAATACCCGAAGCCACTAATAACAATAAATATTCATAAATCGTTACAGTCAACAAAGCGAATGTATGCCTAATGACTTGGCATATTGTTATAAAATAATATTTTGTGGTCTGACAAATTTAGTATTACTGGGTCGATCCGCCCTCATGCGTGAGACATGGGCGGTGATACTGTGCGGAAATTCAACCCCAGTATTGTGTGAGTACACGGATAACACGATCGTTTAATAAATTTTAAAATTGCTGCACCTTTTAAGCAGTTTTCACGGAAGTGGATATTTACGCCTACACAAAGCTTACGTGAGAATATTATTTGATTGTTTGAATGAAGTAAGCTTATAATGCTAAAGGTAACCATTATAATATACTATACGGGTTAATACTCCCAACAATGGTGGTTTGAAGCGATTAAGTAAAAAATATCGTAAACAGTGGTAGTAAATGATGTAAATCGAATCAATTCTTTGAATCTCATACAATTTCGCTATAAGTAAAGTCAGACATGCCAAAACCTTGGCCCCTGGACCACACGTGGCTCAATTAAACTTTTGTGTAGCCTTTTCGAAGTTTACAATTTTCTTTACATTTTGCGTTTTGTTATTGGTGAAATATATAAAAAAAAACCTGCAGATTTACAAATGGAGCATATAGATACCTATAATAAAATATTTCAGTGAAAATCATGTTTGAAAGGAATATAATAAATAAATTTTATCGAAAATAATGTGCAATATATTTTATTATTTGATAGCACATATCGCTGCAAATCATTTTTCTCAAAGATAAAAATCATAAAACTGAACTATTGAAACAGGTTGACTGATGAAAATTTAACCAATCTACAGCGATACGCGTGACATCCAAAACACCGGTTGACATTAAAATAAATCAAATAATAAAAATATAATGTTAAAATATTTAAAAAAAATAATATCATATCTTAATTTATTATAAGTTTTTTTGTATACATACGAGTATGTTATATAAATTTCATGTTATTAAGTTTTAAAATATTTTTGTGTAGTCCATCAAAGACATGCATTATTTTATTTGACCCACCGAGTGTTTTTGGTTGGGTATCTTTAAACAAGGTAGTAAATCAAAGTGAGAAAAAAACAAAAAACAGATTTTGTAAGTGTAGACTAAGATGCAAGTACTGTCAAATCTGTGATGGATCCATAACTTATGGAATTCACCTATCTAATTCTTGGCTTCTCTAGTAAAGTTCATATGTAACATAATAATTGAAAGTTCAAAGTTCTCACCAGGTTGCACGAAAAAAAAAACCTACTTTGCATTTTGGTGTGATATAGGGTTTTAGGGTTGACTAGTCGATTCAGACAGTATGAAGTATGTACAATGAACAATTAATTGACTAACAACTGGACTAGGTGATTGAATGTTGTACCGAGATTGTGCCACCAAACACGGTAAACTACATACACTTCTAAACTGTTGCGCTATTTTCGTTCAATGCGTAAATATAATACATCTATAATATTAAGCGTTTTTAATAATATTTTTAATCAAAAATTCAGAACAATTATAATTTTACTTGCTGTAAAACTGCATTGTATATCGACTGTGTTTAAGCAAAAAGGATTAACCCTCATAAAACAAATTTTATAGGAGGCAAAAAAACAGTTTTAATTGGTTTTTAGCCAAATTCACATTAACACAAACTTAAAGTGCATGATGACCAATATATAGTTATTTTATTTTCTTGATGTGATATTTAAAAAAAATATTAAAGAAAAACCTTTAATATTGACGTTGAATGCTTTTTTCTTCTCAATAAAAAACTTAGTAGATCGTTCTTTTTTTCATATTCTAAGGCTAAATTTTGGTAACAATTCGGAACCTCTGACTTAATTCGTTTTGAATAAACATGTATTTAGTTGTGTTTATTGTGATTCTCAAATAAAAGCACTTTAAAAAACTGAGGCCTTTTTGCTTAAATAGGGTTAATATAATTCGAGTTCCTTTTATTAACTCAATACTTTTTTTATATAAATAATTAGCCATATGACACATGTATTATACCAAGCTTAATAAAAAATGTCACACAGATTTTTAAGCACTTCTATTGTAAAAGTTATGAAAATCGCCAAAAAATAAAATCAATATCGTTATATTGATTCATATCTCATATTTAATAACAAAAACATTATACAAATGCTGGATAACAGGGAATATCTCGTAAAAATTAAAATATACATTGGTGTATTTTCCAAATATTTGACCGTACAATTTTCACGACAATATAATATGGTACGAGTATGTAAACTTATAACATATCTTGGCACTATCAACAACCATGATATACTCACAAATAAAAGTTAAATTTAGATTTTTTAAATTAGTTTTCTTAACAAGGTATTATATATTATTATACGTAAAAACAAGTACTTAGAACTAAATAATCATTAGACATTTACACCGAATAAGAAAGAATAGCCAACGGCGTTTTATTTTGACTACATAGTTTAAATAAGTAATTTTAGTTTAATTAAAAGCAACTGCTATTTTTACACAATAAAATCTTTTTAAAACATTTTTTTAATTCCTAAGCCTGGGTAATTGTATTTTTTTGAGTTAAGCTGCCTAAAATTTTTGTGATGTAACATTTTTTTTGGATAATCACAAAACAATGATAAAAATAGGCTGACCTAGTATTGTAGGTTTAATTAACAAACACAATAATATAAATAGACTTTTAAAACAATTGAAAGAAAACTGTAAATTTGGGAAACAATAATTGTGATCACCTGGTGAATGACTTCCTACCATGGTACAGTAATTTATACGTACTTTTAACGCATTAATTTTTAAATACTATTTTAATAATAAATTTGTTTGCATATTGAATCGGTGTTATAAATTTTAATGTAAAGTTAACACTGTCGAAGATAATTTAGGCAGAGAAATATTTATTTTAATTATGAACGAAGCATACTAAATAAAATAATTTTGAACAAATTTTCTGTTAAAAATAAAATAACACATTTCGTGTCTTATAAACTTCTTCTATAGAATATATTAATATAATCTGTCTAAAACTATGAACAGATAGTAAATAAAGTTGTCGCTTTCGTAGGTAAGTAGATAGATAGTGTATCAAACTCACAATCCAGGAGTCTAGAGTTTAAATCCTGTAGCTGGCAAAATTTGCACACATTTTCATCTGCACGTAAAACCAGGGGATAGACTTAATTGGTTGAGCTAATAACTGATAATTATTACACGTAAAAAAAATAATCTACCAAAATAATCTTCATATTATGATGTTCCATGTGCTTTATTTCGGACGGGATATGGTAATAAGAAAAATAAATAACTCAGTCACAATTAGTTTATAATAGTAAAGTTTTGGCGATTAGTAGAAAATGCCGTAAATTACAAAACCAGTCTATGTTAAAGATAAAAAGTTTGCTGTCATTTTAATTAATCGGTTTATTTGGAAAATGTTGATCAAACGTAAGAATTGTTTTTATTTCATCATTTTTGTTACTTGATATTTTATTAGATTTACTCGTATTTATATTAATGATCGTACAATATTCTATTTTATAGAATTTTCTGAAAGATTTTGCAAAAATCGGCGAATTCGCATCTACAGAATTATCTATTACTTCTTTGAAGGACATCAATTTGGAAGTCATGAAAAGCTACAATTTTCAGAAACACTTTAACTTAAAAGTCTTTTCGAAGAAATGGAAAATAATACCGTGCAAGTAGAAAACTTTTATAAGTATTACATATATTGATGTATAAAACAGTAGACACCAAAAACGTTAAAAGAATTCTAAAATCTTCAAATGAAAAATAAATGTGTTTTATGAGTTATGCATGGAAATAACATGTGGTAAGTTAAATTGTCTTTGTTATATTATGCTGCCATATCTCCAACAATTGTTAGAATAAAGTAACCATATCAACCCCGTTTAGGTAATAGAGCGTAACTCTCAGTTTTTAGAGAAGTGATTATATCTGAGAATCACGATTTACACACCTAAATATACGTTCTGTCAAAAGGAATTAAGCTGAAAATGCCAAATAATTATCGAAATTCAATTTTAGAATAAAAAAATAATAATAATTTGCTGAGTTTATAAGAAAAGGAAAAAACTATTAAACGTCAATCTTGATGGTTTTTCTTTAACAACTTTTTTTGTTATCTGATCAGAAAAATAAAACACCAATTTATTGGTCATCGTGAAATTTAAGTTTATGTTAATGTGACTCTGACTAAAAATCAATAAAATACGTTTTTTGTACCTCCTGTAAAATTTGTTCTGTGATGGTTACTTCCTTTTTCCTAAGCATGTTCGATATTTTACGAGTTATATGTAAAATATAAAATATTATTCACTCATAAAATTATACATAACAATCAAAAGAATGAATAAATTATTCGATAATGAAAAATTATTTGTCTGAGCATTTTAATAAATAAAGCACTTTTGATGGCGATTAAAATGATTTTACACTCAGTGCTGATGATGACTTGTATATTTGAATGTCTTAATACGTAATGGAGTATATCATACTGTCAATACGTATTTTTTTTGTATTTTTAAGACTTTTTATGAAGGTCAAAAGGTTATTTATTAGTTCACTGAGACCGGCGGTGGTTGACAAATAGTATGGGGTCGACCCGCACTTGGGTTGGAAATATCGGTCCGGCGATATCTGAAAAACTCTCCCATTCATAAAATATGACCAGCGTATGTACAATTTTTTTGCATTCGAAATATTTTTGGCACATGTTACATTATATTGGACCAAGCAAAAAGTGAACAGATTATATATAGTATATTTTGCAATAACGCTAAAAACTCTAATGAGTTCGGTGGATTATTTTTTGTTAGCGCAGATAATATAACAATAAAATATTAGAGAAGAACTCCTTAAAAATAAACTTGGTTTTAATATAAAATGCTTTGAATATAAAAGATTTTTCAATTGTGGGACATTTATTTTATAAATTGTCATTACAAATTTATATAAAAACAACAGAACTGTATAGAACATATACTCGTATTTAATTTAAATCTCAATTTGCAAAGTTCTATTGCGGCAATAAAATCACTGAAAAATATAGAAATATAATATAAACATACTTTATCTATCTTTATGTTGCCCTCGTAGATGAGTGAATTGTACATCTGACTAACGAGCCGAGAGTTTAGGGTTCAAACTCCGTAGCTGGTAAAAATTGTACTCATTTTTTATATGCATTTTGAAGATTCATATGCTTCGTTTCGGAGCGGATATGGTTATAATAAAAAAATAACATATCTGTTATATTGTATATATGATGAAACTCTGTTATAAAAATATATTAAGGCTACAAAAAATTCAGTTTAAGAGTTCAGACGAATATTCAAATTGAATAAATTATTTTTAATAAGTGATTCGTCTTAAGTATATTCAGTATGTATGAGTATTATGAACGTTTTAAAATTCCCTTATCAAATGGGAGGAAAACTCTTATATACTTTTTTGTTATAACAAATAGTAATATATCGGTATAACTATGTATTTTTTACCGTTCAATGAATTTCGCTAAAACAGGATTATCTAGTATGACTTAATATAAATCAAGAATCACACTCACCCACAAATAACCACTCACCTACCTACAAACATATACATTCCCCTAACACGTGCACACATATAAACAAGTGTACACAGAGCTGCATACACATGAACACGCGTGCACACAACTGCACGACGAGTATATATCGACCGTGTTTAAGTAAAAGGGCGTAACTCTTACAGAACAAATTTTACAGGAGGCACAAAAAACGTTTTTTAATCAAAGTCACATTAACACAAACTTGAAGTGAATGAAAACTAATAAATTCTGGTAATTAAAAAAGTTATTAGAGAAAAATCATTAAACTTGAGGGTTAATGCTTTTCTCCTTTCCATACAAACTTAGAAGGTCGTTCTTTTATCAAAATCCAATGTTGAATTTCGATAATAATTCGGCATTGTTCGCTCGATTCCTTTTGACAGAACGTGTATTTAGTTGTACATAGTTCTAAATTATGACAAAAATTATAGAAAATATATTAATATTTTCATAGCTGTGCATGTAGGCATAGTTGTGACTACTGGTATGAGATCAAATTAGTTAGATTTTTTTTGTAGTTCTAAAATGAAAGTATATACGAGTACGTGAGTATTTGTTAATAAATTAATTAATTTTCGTTTTGAAATAGAATATATCTATCTTTTTGCTATGGTTTTAATAAACATTGCTATTTACGTTGATACTTGTATACTGACAGTGTTGCTTTATGGCTGTGAGTCATGGCACCTTATGAAGTCTCAAAACAACCGTTTACTGAGC